>CM060952.1:71331330-71598527 GCA_030765055.1 Mantis religiosa
TCAAAGGAAAGAAGTTTGTCATTCTTAGATAATACTACATTTCTGATATTTTTTACCAGTTCCATAGAATTTTTAATACCTAAACTCTGAAGTTTATGAAAAGTACTAAATTATTTATGTAACCATTTAGCTAGATTGTAAGTAGGTGAATTTATACAATTTACAATGAGTCTTTATTTTATTTTCATGAACTAGTAGCAACCAACAATCCACAACTTGTGCATGCCATTATTATTATTATTATTATTATTATTATTATTATTATTATTATTATTATTATTATTATTATTTACAGGCTTATGGATTTTAAGAAGAGCCTACATTCTGGACAATACAGGATTACTAACTTACAGTATGTTTTTCTTTATGCGTGATTGGAAGAATTTAGTAAAATTGACGTCAAAATTAATTATTATTATTAATCTTTTAAAATAAGTGTTACAAATAAATTCAGTCCTATAGTACCATGTGATTTTTTTCACCATAGTAATTATTTTACATTACTTTATATGTTTTATAATTTATTCTTATTGATGATATAAATATCACACTTGAAACATATGCTGCCATATATGTGTTTGGAGGAATTTAGTAACAGTGACGTCAAAATTAATCTCAGAAACTATTTGTAGTTGGTTTATTAATACTCGTCACTTGTTTATATTTATGAGAGACTAGTTTCAAAGTCAACATGGAGAACATATTCATATGGAAAAATAAGCGTAATGAACTCTGAAATCCCACCAGTAGATAATTTGACAAAGAAGTTCATAGTTCCACCACCAGAGAGAGAGCAGACAACAACAGATGCCAGTTGGAAAGAGATTGAAAATGGAGGCAAATTTCTTTGAAACTAGTCTCTCATAAATATAAACAAGTAAGTGACGAGTATTAATAAACCATCTACAAATAGTTTCTGAGATATGTTGCCATGTCTCTGTAGCAGATATAAAGCTAAATGTTTAATCAAAACTGTTGCACTTATCTCTTTAAATGCAGATAAGAATTACCTGTTATGTATCTGTGTATCTACATCTTTAAACAGTAATGTGAATTTTCAGCTACTTCCATAATATGCCAATGGTAGTACCCAGTCCTTGGGGTCCCAGTGCCATATATATTAAATCAAAAACTAAAAATAGTCCAAGCTCAGTTGGAACTGAGGATGAAAAAGAAGATTCAGACAAAGTAGGTAAGTAAATTAACTTACTGCCTTTTAAAGAGCATCACAGTGCCTATTAGAAGTTTTACAGTTTTGTTTTCCATTTGTTTTTTCCAGCCAGTGTAGAGGCCATATCATCAGAAAAAAACGTTAGTTCTGAAAGGGCCTCAAGGCATACTGTTCTTTCAGCACAGGTAAGTGAGGAAAACTTTTGGGACATGATAAGTAGAATTAAATATCACCTAATACCACACAAAACCATGAGTAAAACTTGCAGAAAACTCAGTATCTGATTTTACTTTGTAGTTCTCAGCTTTATTTTAAACAATCTATATTTATACACTAGTAATAGACTAGTAGAAGCATGCTAAAATGTCTTCCTCAAAAAGCATACCTTGGCTTGATGTTTATGTACTCACACTTTTCAGAAACCATAAAATTCAACAATTATTAGGAAATATTAGAATGATCCATATACGCCATATGTTGATCCCTAAGATAAAAGGATCCTTGGTATTAAATTTTAGTAAGAATCCCTTAGGATGCATTTGTTACTACTATGTAGTGTGCACAACTCTGAAGGACCATGGTGCAGGACATAGGCTAATCTTAGTAGCGAGATATCTTTGAATGTATACAGATTATTGAAAATGGATTTGGGGAAGAGAAAAACATACTGAAATGTTCTATTAAACAGAAAGAGAAGGAATCTGAAATGTGGAAAGATGAATACTTTTTGTGAAAGTGGGAGAGTGTACCAAATGAAATAAGAGGTATAAGAATTTTAAACTTAAGATCCAAGAAAAATGTTAATATACTGCAAAAATATATAGATTAAGTGAGGCAAAAATGACTATGGAAGATAGGTAATACTAAGGGAAAGAGTAATGGAGAGCATTTAGATTGAAACCTTTCGGAAATTTTAATTTTTTGGATGTAAGTTATAAGTAGAGCTCCAAATTTTGCATATTTGCATATTTTATTCCTTGATAGTTAAACATATGCATGTAAGTAATAAATTTATTACGGATGTTTTATAGTGCATATAAATGCATATTTAAGGGGTCAGTGCATATTGAACTAATTTGTGCATATTTATATTTTACTTTTTCAGTAATGATTTGTACAAATATTTCACCCCGATACTTTAAGAAGAAGTAGAGAAGATACAAGAAGATTTCTCTTTTACCACTCTGTATAAGACTTAGATGTCATATTTCTAAATCTATAAAAGGTAACCAAAAATGAGAGCAAAGCTATCAATAATAAGCACTTTATATAAAAATATGCCGCTTAGCAACTTAAACTAAATGACATTCAATGCTCATGCTGTTATCTTTAAAGTTTGTTGCAGCCGTTGCATCATAAAACTTGATATGGTTTGTATTAATATTCCAAAGAAGCTGTCTGCTGCAATGGTAACATCTCCAGGAATTAAAATTGTCTTTTCACTTAACATTTTAACTTGTACTGATGATGTGCTGCTAATTGTAATTTCTGAAATGTGAGGAATAGGAAATGAAATATTACAATGCTGAAGAAAAAGAACAGTAAAGCTTTTTGTTTTGAAGGGAATTAAATGATGGATTGATGGAAATCCTACTCTTAACAACAGAGTTAATGTAGTACTGTGCAAGTGTGTTAAAACATTGAGTTTTATTTTTGTACTTTCAGAAAATTTTAAAAATCAGTGTGGCTTTCGAGTTAGCGATTATTGGTTTTATTTAACTAAAATGAAACCTTATTTTTTTTATTACCATTGTTATAGGTGTCCTACAACAAAAGAATCATAGATTATGCAAAATCTACAAGCAGCTGCTCATAGAAATATAAAAACATTTTAAGTGTCAGAATAAAATTGTTTCTTCCATAAAACGGTGAAAAACTTTTAATTAATTTGAAAACTTTAAATTGAAATTAATTCTGTGAAGTAATGTAGTAATTAAAATTATACAATGAGTTGACTGAGGCACTCCATACTTCAAATACCACAAATTTTCTTTCAAAGTTTCGCCTCCTCTTGATAATGCCTTTAAGTGGAGGTGAAACAATTCAAAAGAAAATTTGTGGTATGTGAAGTACAGCGTGTCTCAGTCAACTCATTGCATAATTTCAATTAAACTTTTAATAGAAATTAATTATTCTTTCACACTGGCCGTGTGTAGGCTAAATTGTGGAAACGTTGAGTCAGAATGAAAAATTCAATGCCATAGCCGGGATTTGAACCACGGATCTTCTGGTTTCCGTCCAGCCGCACTACCATTGTGCTACTATGGCCAACGTGCCGACATGACATTAAATTCTCCAACTGACTCGTATTTTCCCCGGTAAACCACTTAGGAGTTCTCATAAACACATGAGACAACTACCTTAATGGCGACTTACTATGCTGTAAGTACTTTAATGCCCGGGCTTCATATAGTAAAGCACTATTAGGTTAATTAATGGAAATTAATTATTCTTTCACACTGGCAGTGTGTAGGCTAAATTGTGGAAACGTTGAGTCAGAATGAAAAATTCAATGCCATAGCCGGGATTTGAACCACGGATCTTCTGGTTTCCGTCCAGCCGCACTACCAATGTGCTACTATGGCCAACGTGCCGACATGACATTAAATTCTCCAACTGACTCGTATTTTCCCCGGTGAACCACTTAGGAGTTCTCATAAACACATGAGACAACTACCTTAATGGCGACTTACTATGCTGTAAGTACTTTAATGCCCGGGCTTCATATAGTAAAGCACTATTAGGTTAATTAATGGAAATTAATTATTCTTTCACACTGGCCGTGTGTAGGCTAAATTGTGGAAACGTTGAGTCAGAATGAAAAATTCAATGCCATAGCCGGAATTTGAACCACGGATCTTCTGGTTTCCGTCGAGCCGCACTACCAATGTGCTACTATGGCCAACGTGCCGACATGACATTAAATTCTCCAACTGACTCGTATTTTCCCCGGTGAACCACTTAGGAGTTCTCATAAACACATGAGACAACTACCTTAATGGCGACTTACTATGCTGTAAGTACTTTAATGCCCGGGCTTCATATAGTAAAGCACTATTAGGTTAATTAATGGAAATTAATTATTCTTTCACACTGGCCATGTGTAGGCTAAATTGTGGAAACGTTGAGTCAGAATGAAAAATTCAGTGCCATAGCCGGGATTTGAACCATGGATCTTCTGGTTTCCGTCCAGCCGCACTACCAATGTGCTACTATGGCCAACGTGCCGACGTGACATTAAATTCTCCAACTGACTCGTATTTTCCCGGTAAACCACTTAGGAGTTCTCATAAACACATGAGACAACTACCTTAATGGCGACTTACTATGCTGTAAGTACTTTAAGGCCCGGGCTTCATATAGTAAAGCACTATTAGATTAATTAATGGAAATTAATTATTCTTTCACACTGGCCGTGTGTAGGCTAAATTGTGGAAACGTTGAGTCAGAATGAAAAATTCAATGCCATAGCCGGGATTTGAACCACGGATCTTCTGGTTTCCGTCCAGCCGGACTACCAATGTGCTACTATGGCCAACGTGCCGACATGACATTAAATTCTCCAACTGACTCGTATTTTCCCGGTAAACCACTTAGGAGTTCTCATAAACACATGAGACAACTACCTTAATGGCGACTTACTATGCTGTAAGACTTTAAGGCCCGGGCTTCATATAGTAAAGCACTATTAGGTTAATTAATGGAAATTAATTATTCTTTCACACTGGCCATGTGTAGGCTAAATTGTGGAAACGTTGAGTCAGAATGAAAAATTCAATGCCATAGCCGGGATTTGAACCACGGATCTTCTGGTTTCCGTCCAGCCGCACTACCATTGTGCTACTATGGCCAACGTGCCGACATGACATTAAATTCTCCAACTGACTCGTATTTTCCCCGGTAAACCACTTAGGAGTTCTCATAAACACATGAGACAACTACCTTAATGGCGACTTACTATGCTGTAAGTACTTTAAGGCCCGGGCTTCATATAGTAAAGCACTATTAGGTTAATGAATGGAAATTAATTATTCTTTCACACTGGCCGTGTGTAGGCTAAATTGTGGAAACGTTGAGTCAGAATGAAAAATTCAATGCCATAGCCGGGATTTCAACCACGGATCTTCTGGTTTCCGTCCAGCCGCACTACCAATGTGCTACTATGGCCAACGTGCCGACATGACATTAAATTCTCCAACTGACTCGTATTTTCCCGGTAAACCACTTAGGAGTTCTCATAAACACATGAGACAACTACCTTAACGGCGACTTACTATGCTGTAAGTACTTTAAGGCCCGGGCTTCATCTAGTAAAGCACTATTAGGTTAATTAATGGAAATTAATTATTCTTTCACACTGGCCGTGTGTAGGCTAAATTGTGGAAACGTTGAGTCAGAATGAAAAATTCAATGCCATAGCCGGGATTTGAACCACGGATCTTCTGGTTTCCGTCCAGCCGCACTACCAATGTGCTACTATGGCCAACCTGCCGACATGACATTAAATTCTCCAACTGACTCGTATTTTCCCGGTAAACCACTTAGGAGTTCTCATAAACACATGAGACAACTACCTTAATGGCGACTTACTATGCTGTAAGTACTTTAAGGCCCGGGCTTCATATAGTAAAGCACTATTAGGTTAATTAATGGATATTAATTCTTTCACACTGGCCGTGTGTAGGCTAAATTGTGGAAACGTTGAGTCAGAATGAAAAATTCAATGCCATAGCCGGGATTTGAACCACGGATCTTCTGGTTTCCGTCCAGCCGCACTACCAATGTGCTACTATGGCCAACGTGCCGACATGACATTAAATTCTCCAACTGACTCGTATTTTCCCCGGTAAACCACTTAGGAGTTCGCATAAACACATGAGACAACTACCTTAATGGCGACTTACTATGCTGTAAGTACTTTAAGGCCCGGGCTTCATATCGTAAAGCACTATTAGGTTAATTAATGGAAATTAATTATTCTTTCACACTGGCCGTGTGTAGGCTAAATTGTGGAAACATTGAGTCAGAATGAAAAATTCAATGCCATAGCCGGGATTTGAACCACGGATCTTCTGGTTTCCGTCCAGCCGCACTACCAATGTGCTACTATGGCCAACGTGCCGACATGACATTAAATTCTCCAACTGACTCGTATTTTCCCGGTAAACCACTTAGGAGTTCTCATAAACACATGAGACAACTACCTTAATGGCGACTTACTATGCTGTAAGTACTTTAAGTCCCGGGCTTCATATAGTAAAGCACTATTAGGTTAATTAATGGAAATTAATTATTCTTTCACACTGGCCGTGTGTAGGCTAAATTGTGGAGACGTTGAGTCAGAATGAAAAATTCAATGCCATAGCCGGGATTTGAACCACGGATCTTCTGGTTTCCGTCCAGCCGCATTACCAATGTGCTACTATGGCCAACGTGCCGACATGACATTAAATTCTCCAACTGACTCGTATTTTCCCCGGTAAACCACTTAGGAGTTCTCATAAACACATGAGACAACTACCTTAATGGCGACCTACTATGCTGTAAGTACTTTAAGGCCCGGGCTTCATATAGTAAAGCACTATTAGGTTAATTAATGGAAATTAATTATTCTTTCACACTGGCCGTGTGTAGGCTAAATTGTGGAAACGTTGAGTCAGAATGAAAAATTCAATGCCATAGCTGGGATTTGAACCACGGATCTTCTGGTTTCCGTCCAGCCGCACTACCAATGTGCTACTATGGCCAACGTGCCGACATGACATTAAATTCTCCAACTGACTCGTATTTTCCCGGTAAACCACTTAGGAGTTCTCATAAACACATGAGACAACTACCTTAATGGCGACTTACTATGCTGTAAGTACTTTAAGGCCCGGGCTTCATATAGTAAAGCACTATTAGGTTAATTAATGGAAATTAATTATTCTTTCACACTGGCCGTGTGTAGGCTAAATTGTGGAAACGTTGAGTCAGAATGAAAAATTCAATGCCATAGCCAGAATTTGAACCACGGATCTTCTGGTTTCCGTCCAGCCGCACTACCAATGTGCTACTATGGCCAACGTGCCGACATGACATTAAATTCTCCAACTGACTCGTATTTTCCCCGGTAAACCACTTAGGAGTTCTCATAAACACATGAGACAACTACCTTAATGGCGACCTACTATGCTGTAAGTACTTTAAGGCCCGGGCTTCATATAGTACAGCACTATTAGGTTAATTAATGGAAATTAATTATTCTTTCACACTGGCCGTGTGTAGGCTAAATTGTGGAAACGTTGAGTCAGAATGAAAAATTCAATGCCATAGCCGGGATTTGAACCACGGATCTTCTGTTTATTGCAATAAACACGACTAATACTAAAATAGACTAAGAGACTAATAAATATTACTTACTGCCTGTGCTTAAGAATTTACTATTTGATTACTTCAAGAATAATAAACGTGAGAAAGTTGAAATAATATATATTAAAAGCAGAAGCATTATTAACAGTGAAGTATTCTTCATATTTGAGTTTGATTTATGAGTCACTATGTTTACACTCAAACTTCACTTACTTGTTGTTGTATAATTGAAACGTTTTTAAGATCATTCGATCTCATCCTCAGCTGTTTGGTGACTAAATGAACCTTCCTCTTCTTCCACTACTACGGAGCTCCGATCACTCTGCCATCTGGTGTTAGGGGCACTAAGTTTTAACACTTCATTTAATGCCGAGATTTCAAAATTTATAAATTTATCACGGTTTTTGTTTATGAATATTTTTTTCCCAAATATCCAATTCTATGTGTGTACTTAAAGATTTTAGCAGTTTACTGTTTTGGCCAATGTTGTGGTTTTCTGTCCAAAAATGGTTTGAAACTGTAGATTTTTCCGTTTGTTTCAACTTAATGTTCCTCTGGTGTTCTTTTTGCCTGGTTAACAAGTTTCTCTTAGTTTTTCCTATGTAGCTTTTCTCACAGGTTTCACAATTATTCTGATAAACGCCTGACTTTAAATTGTTGGGGATTGTATTTTTCAGTGGTTTATTTAGCAGGTTCCTCAGACTGAATTTGTTTTGGGGTGCTAGTTTTAAGTTTAGTCTTTTGAAGATTCATTCAAATTTTCTAAAAGCCCATGGATGGTAAGTGAATTTTCTATATTGCCAATTTGTGTTTTTAAGTGGTGTGAGAGTGGTATTTTTTTATATTATCTTCAGTTTTTCTTTTCTCTTCATCATGTTCCTTATGATGGCTGGGTTGATCCATTTAATACCGCTATGTCTTTTATGTGTTGTTCTTTCAAAAATTCCTCCTTACTCAGTGGGATGTTGTATAGCCGATGAATTAAACTCCTAAAGGCATCTAGTTGATGTGAAACTGAGTTGCATTCATTTTTCTTTATGTAATTATCTATGTGTGTGGGCTTCCTGTATATTCCAAATTCTACACCATGACGATTTCTAGTTATCTTGAGGTCCAAAAAGGGTAGGGTGTTGTCTCTTTCTACTTCCATAGTAAACTGGATGTGATTATCTAGCAGGTTTAGTAATTTTAGAGAATCTTCTCTAAGTTTTTCCGGAATGATAGCAAAAACATCATCAACATATCTCCGCCAAAATTTATAAATCTGTGGGAAGGCCTTTACTATGTGTGTTTCAAAATAGCTCATGTATAGGTGTGCTAAAATAGGCGAAAGTGGGCTCCTCATAGCTAATCCTTTTGATTGTCTGTAGAATTTTTGGTTAAACATGAAGTAATTATTCCTTATGCATAAATCTGTAAGATTGATATTGTCATCTATTTCTCTGGGGTCCGTTGTAGTCTGGGTTAGCCATTTTTTGAGGAATGTAAAAAAAAAAAAATACCTACAGCCTTTAGGAGTCTAATTCACCGGCTATACAACATCCCACTGAGTAAGGAGGAATTTTTGAAAGAACAACAACACATAAAAGACATAGCGGTATTAAATGGATTCAACCCAGCCATCATAAGGAACATGATGAAGAGAGAAGAAAACCTGAAGATAATATCAAAAAGTACCACTCTCACACCACTTAAAAACACAAATTGGCAATATAGAAAATTCACCTACCATCCATGGGCTTTTAGAAAATTTGAACGAATCTTCAAAAGACTAAACTTAAAACTAGCACCCCAAAACAAATTCAGTCTGAGGAACCTGCTAAATTAACCACTGAAAAATACAATCCCCAACAATTTAAGATCAGAAATTTATCAGATTAATTGTGAAACCTGTGAGAAAAGCTACATAGGAAAAGCTAAGAGAAACTTGTTAACCAGGCAAAAAGAACACCAGAGGAACATTAAGTTGAAGCAAACAGAAAAATCTACAGTTTCACACCATTTTTGGACAGAAAACCACAACATTGGCCACAACATTAAACTGTTAAAATCTTTAAGTACACCCATAGAATTGGATATTTGGGAAAAAATATTCATAAACAAAAACCATGATAAAGTTATAAATTTTGAAATCCCGGCATTAAATGAAGTATTAAAACTTAGTGCCCCTAACACCAGATGGCAGAGTGATCGGAGCTCCATAGTAGTGGAAGAAGAGGAAGGTTCATTTAGTCACCAAACAGCTGAGGATGAGATCGAATGATCTTGAAAACGTTTCAATTGTACAACAAGTAAGTGAAGTTTGAGTGTAAACATAGTGACTCATTAATCAAACTCAAATATGAAATAATATACTTTATTTTAACCCTTTAATGGGTGATGTTGCCGTGGGGCAACTTATGCTTTATTCAACTTAAAAATATTTTAGTTCATTGTTTTGATATTATAATACTGTATTGACCTTTGTTATACTAACAAAATTTTGAGTCTTTTCAATTTTAAATATTATATTATTTTTAGAATTTACAATTACATTGTAGTGCTTTTTTTTTAAGTATAAAAAGGTAAAATCCAAGCAATTGCAGTCAAATGATACCCCGTCTATATCCAAGCATGCCGAGGCACATTTGACTGCAGTGGCTGAGATCCGAATCAAATTTAGCTCTGAATGGGTGGCCAGCTCATTTTGTATCACTTTAATGACCATGGCTATTCGAATCAATTGCGAGCATATTTAGCAGATTCTTACTGCATAGATGCATGCATATATTCAGATTTCCTAGTGAATATATATCCGAGCTCTAGTTATAAGATATAATTCCATTCTATAGATAACCTGATGTTACATATAGGGTGGGCCACCTAACCTTTGACAATCCGATAACTTTCGAACCAGATAGGTGTGCGCGGTATGCTACTGATTACTGAATGCCATCAAAGGGAATACTAATAGATGTAAAGAATGCTTTTGCACATAAATGTTTTGCAAGACATGAATGTCAACAAATTTCTTCAAATAGGCACCAAACATAAGAGTTAAATGATGAAGCCTGGGACTCAAGTACTTACGATAGTAAGTCACCACAAACGGTGTATCTCGAATACGAGAGCCCCTAGTGGTTTACTGGGCAAATATACGAGTCAAATGGAGAATTTAATGTCAGGATGGCACGTTGGCCATGGTAGCTCAATGGGTAAGAGCGACTGGACGGAAACCAGGAGATCCGCGGTTCAAATCCTGGCCATGGCATTGAATTTTTCATGTTGACTCAATCTATTAGGAACCAGTCATGTTTTCCACTGCAGTTGATATCCTTTCCATGACCAAAATCAAATGACTTAATTTATAGCACTATTGTACCTGGGGAAATGTATGAAACAATGAACATAATTTTATACAATTTCCTTTCATGGAAGTGTTGAAAACAATGTGGTATGTAATAAATTAAATTTAAAGGTGAGTCAATTAATGACACTAAACAATGCTTACTTTTAAATTTCCCAGATCATGTTTTGAAGGTTAAGGTTACTTTCCCCCATTGTCTACCAGACATTGACTGGTTTTCAGTGGTGTAGCTGGTGATATTTTGTCGGAGGTTTCCTCTAGTGGCAATTTGAGGAACTCGCTGAACAAATGCTTTTGGGGGATGTCAAAATTGAATACTTTGTTTCTATTTTTTGAAATGAAAATTTATTCCCATGTGGACAGTTCTTGTTTTCCTGTTGTGTGTTTAAGTAGTTTTGGTTCTGCATTTATGTTTTGTTTTTTTTTTCTCAAAAATGTGTGACAACTGCTAATTTTTCTAATTGTTTGTATTTTATGTTCCTAAAGTATTCTTTTGCTCTTGTTACTAAATTTCTTTTGGTTTTTCCAATATGAATTTGAGTACAGTCACAACATTCGATTTGGAATTTACCAGATTTTTTATTAGATGGAATGGCATCTTTTACGTTTGAGCATATTAGGTTTTTTAAGCAATAATGGTTGACTGGTGCTAGTTGAATGTTTTGTTTTTTGAAGACTTTTCTAATTTATCAAAGGCCCATTGGTGGTAAGTGAATTTTTTTAAGGTCAATTTAGTTTCTGTAGCTGAGAGGGTTGTGGTTTCCCTTAGTAGCTTCTTCTGTTTTGCTAAGTTCACTTTTTTGTCTACTAATAATTTGTTAAAGTCATTTTTTGTGCTATTTCAATTATTTTTTTTGTATTCTGTTTTGTATTCTTCTGCTCTGAGAGTAATGTTGACAGGCGTGGCTCGTGCTTAAGTGCTACAGCACAATAGTTTGCTGAAATGAATGTCTTAATGTTTTCTTTGTTTTTGTCAGATTTATATGCGCTAGCAAGAAGCAAGGATAGCTGTCAGATACTTTAAAGTAACACATGACCACTATTTGTGCTACACCGAAGAGCTCTGTGTTTGCAGGAATGCTGTCCAATGAACACACTTGACATAGCAGCACATCGCTTTGAGACCTCTCCTCTGATTGGCTATTTTTGCTTGGGATTGTGCTACAGCCAAAGGTAGCACAGAAGCTTCTGCTTCTTGCTGTAGTGTTTTCAGTGCCAGCTGCAGTAGTTACATTAAACTACTACCGCTAGAAGTGCTCTTGCATGCATTTGCTTGCAGGCAGGAGTCAAGAATGTATGTTGGTACTACTGGCTTTCGTTATTTACAATACGAATTATTGGCTTGGTAAAAACAGTTGTGCAGTTCAAGTTATACTGTTAGGGTTGATGGTATCTCACGTCTTTTGTGTGTCTTAACATGAATTCGGTGTGCAGCTTAATCAGTTACCCTTTCCTTGAAGAGCCCTGGAGGAAAAAGTGCAAATCAAGCAATTGAGTAGGCAAACTCCAGAACTAATTATAACTCAATGTGCAAAAGGAGAGAGAAATAATTCATACACCAGGCATTTTAACCTTAAAATGTAGGAGCATAAGTGGGTATGTGGATGCCAAGAAAGAAATACTCTGTTCTGCTTTCCATGCCTGCTTATCGGAAACAATGATGCTTGGAGCACAACAGTAGTGACAATTTAGGTCACCTAAATGTGCTTATTAGTAAGCATAAACAAAACGTAAACATTTAAATAATGTACTACATTTAAGTGCTTTAGACAATATAAACATTGCAACACAGTTAAGCCATGCATATCAGGAGGCGAGACTGAAACATAAGCAGCAAGTTGAAAAAAACAGGCATGTGCTCTCGCATATAATTGATTGATTAAGTTTTGTGGTGCTTTTGAGCTTGCTTTAAGAGGACATGATGAAACTGAATGTTCTGAAAATCCCGGCATGTTCTTGGGTTTAATAGATTTCATCAGTAGCATCGATAGTGCTGCGAAAGAACACATGGATTCAAATACGATTTTCAAAGGAACCTCGTAAACCATCCAGAATGAACTCCTTGACTGTATAAACTTGAAAGAAGCGTAGGGACAGTGAAGCACAAATTAATACAAAATTGAATCGAGAATATATTGACACATTGCTTCACTCACACTGTTTACCACCGGACATCTTTGACAAGTACATCACGCCATCTATTGACAATACGGAGAAAGAAGAAACCACTACAACTTGCACTAGTCGAGTATCAGCTGAGGATAGGAGCAAGAGCTCTTGAAACATGTCCTGTGAATAAACAGTGTGAGTGAAACAATGTGTCAATATATTCTCGATTCAATTTTGTATTTCCTTGACTGTATGTTGGAAGTTTGCTACGAGGTGATAAAGGAGATGAAAGAAGCTCACTTTGCAGCTGTTATGGCCAATGAAACTACAGCCATTTCTCATCAGTTGCATCTTGTGATTGTGTTTAGCAGTAATTTAGTTGGAACAAAATATTTACAGGAACTCACCTTGTTAATTCAGCAATTTCCAAATGGGAAATGTTACATCATTCTGAAGTGGGAAAATATTTTCCGGAACAGCATTCCAGTCCAACTAAACTACTGGTGTTTAGGTACAAGAAAGATGGTCTTCCATATGAGAGGTTTGGGGGAATTTTGAACCTAGAGGTACAAAATGCAGAGGCAATTTCTGAGAGCATTTTGGAAGTACTTAATGAATTATTTATAGAAAAGCCTCAGAAACTCATTGCCCAGACATACGATGGAGCCTCTGTGATGAGTGGTGCTGTAGGAGGAGTTCATGCAAAAGTCCAGTCTCAGTATCCAAATACTCAGTTCATTCACTGCTATGCTCATCATTTGAATATAGTTATGGAATGCGCAACTTCTCAAAAAACTTGAAAGAAGCGTAGGGATAGTGAAGCACAAATTAGCACGAAAGTGAATCGAGAAGATATTGACACGTTGCTTCACTCACACTGTTTATTCACAGGACATGTTTCAAGAGCTTTTGCTCTTATCATCAGCTGATACTTGATTCAGTATCGAGTACCAGCTGATGATAAGAGCAAAAGGTCTTGAAACATGTCCTGTGAATAAACAGTGTGAGTGAAGCAATGTGTCAATATCTTCTCGATTCACTTTTGTGCTTCTCAAAATAAGTCTGGCAGAATATTGTTTCTTAACCTCTCAGCTTTTCCTGCATTTTTTTCAAGATCCACCCAATGTTTAGCTACCTTACAGCTGCTGTCTGTGGCAGCCAAATGAGTACATTGTGGTTCTGCAAGATTCTTTGGACTGATTTTTGATAGGAAGCTTAGCTGGACATCACATATAGCACAGCTGAAAGCACGATGTGAGTGTTCTCTTAATATACTGTAGGTACTTAGTGGGAAATTGTGGGGAGCAGATTACACAGTGCTGCTTCAATTGTATCGCACACTGATCCGATCCAAGCTGGAATATGGGGGCATCGTATTTCTTCAGCTCGTCCATCTGTGCTGAAGAAATTAGACACGGACCATAACTCTGGCCTTCGTTTAGCTATTGGAGCATTTCCAACTAGCCCAGTTGTGAGCCTCTACGCCAAAACAGCAGAGCCTCCTCTGCAATATCGGCAGTACGTTTTGCTGAACAATTATGGCTGTGGGTTAAATAGTATGCCTTCGCATCCGACGTTTGCATCCTTTTGACACCTTAATTGACTTACGTAATAGGAAAACACATGTAAGTCCTCGTTTTCGCTTCTGGAAGCTTCAAAGGAGGCATGCACTTGAAATGCCTAGGATGTTTCTTAAGCACCAAAGAGTGTATCCTCCTTGGTTGCGTTCGGCATCCCACGTAGATCTTGGGATGATGGTGCACAGGAAGTCTGCGACACCCACGTGTAATATCCACAGTTCCTTCTTAGAATTTGCATCATGTTACAAAGACTGTATTTTTATTCATACAGACAGATGTAAAAGCTGTACCGGTGTTGGATGTGTGTATGTCCATGGAGCCAAACCCAATACATTCGTTTTCTATGGCAGCACTTACATTTATTGTGCAGATCTCTATGCAGTATACCAAGTCAATTTGCATGTTCGCTGAAGAAAGTTAGGTGATTGTCTTATGTTAAGTAATTCCCTTGGCGCACTACAGAGTCTTCGTGAATTGTACAACCACCATCTTATTGTGCAGCATATCCAGGATGCTCTCCATATTTTACATGCCTGTGGCATTAGCGTAGTGTGTGCATGGATTCCTGGTCATGTAGGCTTGCAGGGAAATGAAATGGAACATTTGGAAGCTAAGGTGGCAACCATAGAACCCAGCATTAATATCCCTTTTGTCACTATGGAAAACTTCAGGCTTGTTGTGCATAGAGCGGCACTGTCGTGCTGGCACGATGAGCAGTCTGTTCTGCGTGGAAACTAGCTTAGAATGGTGAAGGACCTTCCGGTTAACTGGGCAACATCCTGTCGCTTATCCCATTGGGAGGAAATTAGTTTGTCTCAGTTGCATATTGGGCACTTTAATTTTTCAGTCACCTTTTCAAGGAGGACGCTGCTCCTGTTTGTCCGCTGTGTAGTCAGGCTCTTTCGATCCGTCATGTGCTGCTAGAGTGTTTTCACCTAGCAGACTTCGGGAATATCTGCAGCTGCCAGAGACAGCCTGTTGGAGATCTTGGCAGACAATAACTCAGAGATGGAGAAGGTCTTACGCTACATCGTGAAAGTTAATTTTATTGTTTAGAGTTTATTTATTTATTTTACTTATTTGTCATTTTTGTTCTATAGTCTATCACCGGCTTTTGCCATTGTTGTTTGTTATAGTTATATATCTCTGTTTTATATTTTTATTTAATACTGTATAGTAATGTTCAAGATCTTCTCGGGAAACAAGCCAAGTGAAAATACGATTAGAAATCGATGTTTCGGGAGTGTACATTGCTCCCATCATCAGGATATTTTTAATAAATGTTATAAGCACAAAATAGATAACGCAAATATCAACAAAGATAAAGTACTACCAATACTTGCAACACTGAACAAAAGACTACAGTAAATTAAATGCCAGGTCAGGAGATCGCGTGAGGGTAGAAAATTAATTAGGTCAAAGAAACGTCACTACTTAACTTGATCATACGGTATAGATCTGTGCTTCTCAAGCCGACTGATTTCCATTTTTAAGGCTGGTTTCCAAGAAGAGCTTAACTGAAATCCAGCATCAAGATTAAACGTGTTCCTCTCAGAGAAAATGGCCAAAGCCTCTTTAACTCTCCCCTCCCAGTAACTTTTGCATTTTGCCAAGATGGTTATCTCATGTAAGTTGGCTCTATATAGGACAAACCGGGAGGACCATTGCTACCATAATAAACAAACATGAACGGAGCATTCGTTTAATGCAACCTGTAAAGTCTGGACTGGCAGAGCATTGCTTTGATAACAACCATAGAGCCACCCTTACTCCCTTGGATGGCCCACTTGGGGGCTAGGTATAATAGACCATGTTTGGAGGTCCATGCTGAATCCTCTCCATGTATCCAGTCCAGTCCACTTTTAAGCTTTAGCATTCACCAAAACCATTCTCCTAAACTTACCAACGAGAAATCTAATAGTTTCTCTATCTGGTACTGGAAATTTCTCTTAAAGTTGTCTGCTTACCTGTACATTAGTTGTATTTCAGTGAACTAATAACAATAATCTAATGTAATTCATGCGTAACACAGATGTCTTAAATAGACTTTCACTTTTGAGAATGCACAGTGAACAAAATCTTTACAGCTCGAATTGAAGGCAGCAACTGATGTCATTCACCATGGGTGTGGTGCAGGAAAATACCAAGGTCACTGCAGTAGAAGCAGACTGTTTTATAAGTTGGCTATAAATAGAGCATTTTATTTAGACATTGAACAGTGTATTATTGTAAGCAGTTATGATTCAAATTAACACAGAATGCGCGTAATGTGGGGAGAAAGCTGGCAGGAATGAGAGCTTGGAAATTTAAATCTAGCTTTTACTATATCAACATTAAATGCCAATACAGTATTTCAGCCCAAATTCAGGAAGGAAATCCTACAGTTTCTATTTTACTCTTATAGGAAACCTTGTTATCCTTCTGCGTATTTTAGTAACTTTCTGACTTTACATTCTAAAAGAAATGCACAAAATTTTGACAGCAATCTTTCATATTTCCTTTGTGCTTCTCCACTACCAGCCGCCATTCCATTCCTGTAAAATTTGAAATTTTTCCTATGTGCTAATAGGAACATCTATGTCATGAATGCAAGACATCCTCTGTTTTAACAACTAAAATTTTGGAAACGTAGAGTCAGACTGAAAAATTCAATGCCATAGCCGGGATTTGAACCACGGATCTTCTGGTTTCCGTCCAGCCGCACTACCATTGTGCTACTATGGCCAACGTGCCGATATGACATTAAATTCTCCAACTGACTCATATTTTCCCGGTAAACCACTTAGGAGTTCTCATAAACACATGAGACAACTACCTTAATGGCGACTTACTACATGTAAGTACTTTAAGGCCCGGGCTTTATAGTTAACCACTATTAGGTTAATCAATGGAAATTAATTATTCTTTCACACTGGCCGTGTGTAGGCTAAATTGTGGAAACGTAGAGTCAGACTGAAAAATTCAATGCCATAGCTGGGATTTGAACCACGGATCTTCTGGTTTCCGTCCAGCCGCACTACCATTGTGCTACTATGGCCAACGTGCCGATATGACATTAAATTCTCCAACTGACTCATATTTTCCCGGTAAACCACTTAGGAGTTCTCATAAACACATGAGACAACTACCTTAATGGCGACTTACTACATGTAAGTACTTTAAGGCCCGGGCTTTATAGTTAACCACTATTAGGTTAATTAATGGAAATTAATTATTCTTTCACACTGGCCGTGTGTAGGCTAAATTGTGGAAACGTAGAGTCAGACTGAAAAATTCAATGCCATAGCCGGGATTTGAACCACGGATCTTCTGGTTTCCGTCCAGCCGCACTACCATTGTGCTTGAGAATTTAATGTCATATCGCCACGTTGGCCATAGTAGCACAATGGTAGTGCGGCTGGACGGAAACCAGAAGATCCGTGGTTCAAATCCCGGCTATGGCATTGAATTTTTCAGTCTGACCTTACGTTTCCACAATTTAGCCTACACACGGCCAGTGTGAAAGAATAATTAATTTCAACTAAAATTTTGGTGAAAAGCATTATGTTATATTCAAATAAACACAGTAGCACTAACCTTTTAAAAATTACATGCCTTTGGTTTTGTTCTTTGCTTTTAATTGCATTCCTTTGCATGTTATTTATTTGAAACAAAAGTAGTAGTAGTAAAATAGAAAATCAGTTGATTAATAACACTATACAACCATCACTTTTATCCTAGATAATGTTTTACAGGCTAGTGTTCTTCATTATCAGCCAGACGTTGACAAGACATTAGTACTGATAATGAAGAAAAGTAGCCTCTGAAACATGTTCTGAGAAATTTAGAAGTGAATGTTTTTAGTTAGTAGTTAGTATGAATTTAGTTAGTAGTTAGTATGAATTTAGTTAGTAGTTGACTCATTCTGTTTTAATGAGATCCAACAACAATTGTCAACTTCATTATTTATTGAAGAGTAGTATTTTGTATTTTCCCTTTATCTTGATCTATTAGCTAACATTGTGCATTCTGATATTATTGATAATGATAATTGTGTTCTTTATTTAGGATACAGATGACAGTACAGAGGAAGCTAATCTTAGCACATCAACATTGCGTCGCAAATTGTTCATCCAAGAACAGGAGGAGACTGAAGATATTCTGAGATTTTCATGCTTTCCAGTGCAGTTGGGATGTACCACACACAGTCCACTGCGGAGTGGCACACTGTTTAATTCATCAAAGGTGGGTAAATAGAGCAAATCTCAGCAGCATTTATGCTTTTGAGTATTAAGTTATGCAATTTTATTCTAGTTGACTCAAAAGGAGTATGCAGTTAAATAACAATGTTTTGCATGAATTCATATTGACAAATTTTATTAGGATATTGTTTCAGATAACCTGCTCAATTATGTCATAGTCACATTTATGCTTTTAATTTTCAAAAATGACAGTAATAAATATACAGAGACCTATATAAAGAACACTGAGACTTGATAAAGATTAGAGTATGATTATTCACTTATTTTACAGCTTATTTCTGACCTTCTCTTCTATAATTTTGTAAGGCGAAAATATTAGTATAACAAACTATTTTTCTGTTTCTAACACAGTTGATTTTGGGTTTGTACAGAAAGCACAGCATAGTTTTGTTTACATTGAATCATTGCTATTCTGTAACTTCTGGTTAAGAATACTGCTAACAATTAATGTTAAAGCTAACAACCAAGCGCTAACAAGTATGGCAGGTTTTCATATTCTGTAGCCATCCTTGTTATGGCGAAGGATCTTCTCAGTCATGTTGTTAAGCACCTGGAGTGACTCATCGCAAATTCATACGCTTTGTAGGTGTGTTCTGTTTTCCACTGCTCTCGGCGCGGCAGTTCAAATAGTGCAATTGCGATCATTTAAAGATATCTGTTCTGTCCAGAACAAGTTGGAATGCAAGTGAGCTATTAAGTCTTCGGAAGAGCAATGCAAAATATATATTGGTGATTGCAGAAGTAATGCCATGATTAATTCGAAATAATGATTTATACGTACATAATTTTTTTGTAAATATCATCTTATATGAACTAAGCATTTTGAAGTTTTATTTGATTGGTATATCAATGATTTATTGCAAAGCAATACAACAAATTACATTTTTTTACATCTTGAAGTACTAATAGCATAATTAAAATTGAATTTTGTATTTTCATTGTAATAGTCTCCAACCAGTACTGGAATGAAGTATAAGCTCTAGTGCATCCTAAGCCTGAACCTTATATTTAGCTGAAAAAAATACACCATTTTACAAATATTTAAGTAATTGTGCACCATATAAAAGATGTATTTTGCCATTAGAAATTAACGTAATTTGTCAGATTAGTTAGGAAATTCTTCCACTCAAGCATACAGTGGTAGGATGTTATATTCACACTTAGCACATACATATATAGTTTCACTTTACCAGGATTAATATTTAAGCAATTGTCGCAAAGTGAAGAAAAAACGAAGTAACAGCTAAATAGCACAAAAGTGAATCGAGAGATATTGACACTTTTGTGCTAATTTGTGCTTTACTGTCCCTACGCTTCTTTCAAGTTTATACTTTAACAGCTAAATATTTGAAATGCTTTGCATTTAATAACACTGTCCTGTGACACTTTCCCAGTTTTGATGAACCATGAATTGTGAATCTATGTTAATCTGTAACTTGTATATTTGACATAATTCTTATAATTGTAATGTTGCCTCTGGATATATATTATTTGTATTCATGTTATTGTTTAAACCAGTATTCAATATCTATACTTCTTGTTTAAAAGTGTTGAAGCCATGAATTTGTATTTAAAAAAAAAAAAAATCTTATGCAGAATAAAGACATGCATACATACATGAATGAAAGAGAACTGTAACCATGGTATACTTTCAAATAGGTACTCAATGAGTTTCTTATACACTATCTGTGATACAAAAAAATTATGAGAAATATTACGAGCTTCAGGAAGAAATATGAGTTTAAAGCTTCACTACTTGTACTTTCAGCTAAACTAATAAACTAAGCTTTTCTTGATAATTTTGGATCCTTCAGAAATGAACAAGGTGAATGATTTCAGCAAGAAATCAAGGAGATGGACAGGAGATATCAGGGTCGATCGAACAATGCAGACTACTGTGGGTACTTGAAACCAGAAGTTCCTTAATCATGACTTAAACATAAATCAGTGCAACAAACTTTCCGGCCAAAGGAAATACAATGTCACCCAATTAGCGGAAAGGGCAACCAACGACAGCTGAGTAAGGGGCCAGAGGCAGCCAACCACATCCTCCCATTAGTCTCTGTCACTAACTGAGGGGGATGATTAGGGAAATGTCACTTGTCACTGGCCGCCTCTTTCCCCCCTCCCACTGCCATCTGGAACTTTCGTGCTAATTCACTGAAACCAGAGACTTCTAGAAGACAGTGATATTCCTATAAAAAGGGCTGCAGTGAGTGAATTGAGTTAGTGTTTGGCAAGCAACGAAGTAGCGCCGTGTTAGTGAACGAGAAGACTCTGCAACGGATGAATTTACATAATTGTGAGCGTACAGTGGAATTGTAACGGACGAACTGGTGAATCGTAATTGTGTGCATTACGTAATTCTGTGTAATTGGCAAGTGTTTAAGTGTAAGTCGGTGGAAATAAAGAACATTTTTATTTGGTGCAATTGGACTTTTCATTTCACGAACCCACAAAGTCACACTGGTGTCAGGAAGCAGGACGATAACATCACCGAACATTACGGCCATGGAATCGGCATTGGAAATGCTTTTGGCGAAGATGAACGAGTTAACAACAAAAACGGAAGCGGCAAATAACAGCCTGGCCGCGAAGCTGGAGACTACAAATAACAACCTGGCCGCGGAACTGAAGCAAATGAAGACGGCCAACGACATCACCGAGAAGATGGAAGAAATGAAGGCCGAAATAACAGCGAAGACGGAAACGGCAAACAACTTGGCCACAACAATGACCGCAAAGATGGCCGAACTGACCGCGGAAATGAAGGTGGCGAACGAAGCTCTCGCCGCCAAATTTGAAGAACAGTTGGATGGCGTGAGCGATGACGTGACGGAGCTGGGCAAGCGGATGGGCCAAGTGGATGAGCGCGTCGAGGACCTGGCGAACCGCTTCAATGACCCAGAGGAAAAGGCCGACAGTAACGCCAAGTCCCTGAACGCCATGGCGGAAGACGTCGAAGACCTTGCTAACCGCGTTAACCGCCTGGAAGGAAAGGCCGACAGCAGCGTCAAGTCCCTGAGCGCCATGGTGGAGGACGTCGTCGGCAGGAGGTTGAAGGATTTGAAGGCCGACGCACCGGGACGCGACACAACATCGGCGCGCGTCAAACCTCCGTAATATGACGGCACGTCAACATTTGAGGTCTTCCGCCGCCAGTTCGACACAGTGGCCAAGCACAATAGATGGTCACCGGAGGAGGCCACACATTTAATAGCTAGCCTCCAGGAACGGGCCGCGGAAGTCCCAAACGCGGTGCAGACAATGGCGGCCCTCAAGGACATCTGGGAGGCCCTGGAGAATCGCTTCGGGAACCACCGCTTAGCCGCAGCATACCGCAGCCAGCTAAAGGCAAGGTCACAGCAGCCGGCGGAAACGCTGCAGGAGTTCGCCATATGGATTGAGCAGCTGGCTAGCAAGGCCTAGGTTGACCTACCACTGGAGTTCGTATCCCGGGAAGCGGCCTACAACTTTGTCGACGGGGTACGAGATACGGAGATTCGTCAGCGCCAAATGCTCGGCGATTATAAAACCATTGCCGAGGCGTTGACAGCAGCATTAAGGATGGAGGCGGCCAAGGTAACAGCCATCCCGACGTCAACGAGGAGTGTCCGCTACACCGGAGACAAGACCAGCCGAGGGATGCCGGCGAACACCTAGTGCCCTGTGTTGGGGGTGTGGACAGCCCGGACACCTGCAGAGAGACTGCCCACACCAGGAAGAGCAGCTGGAAGAACGAGTAAGGCCCGGCGTGGAGAGGGGCACGTCGGCGCCATTACCACCATCCCCTCGAGTGACACTGCGCGCCGTCAGCCGGCGTATGGATGACAGCCTCATCGCGGACGGTCGGGTGAGAGGGAAGCCGTGCCGCGTGCTGGTGGACACTGGGGCAGCCGTGACCATCATCAGACCTGACGTGGCGAAGGGTTTGCCGACGAGGAAGCCGAGCCGACCATACGAGCTTGTCACGGCATCGGGCGACACCTAGACTGTGGAGAAGGAAGCCCTGCTGGAGCTGACCTTGGGGCGGAGTGCCGTGCGTCTGTGGGTGTTCGTCGCGAAAGTGGCAGAGGAGGTGATTTTGAGACTGGATGCCCTCAGGAGCCACGAGGCGACGGTCGACGTCGGCAGGAAGGTCCTGCGGCTCAACAGAAAACAGGTTATACTCCGTCAGCCCGAAGAGCGCCTTGGAATCTGCAGGGTCGTCTTGAACGAAGACGTGGTTGTTCCCGCGAGGAGCGAGGTGATGGTGACGGCGTGACCAGAAGGCCAGACAGCAGGTTGGGTCAAGAGGCTGCAGGAGTACGACTTCTCCTCAGAACATCGTAGAGGAAAAAGCCACGGTAACGCTGACGCCATGTCCCGAAGACCCTGTCCAGAAGAGTGCGGCCAGTGCACAAGAGTGGAAGAGGAGCGTGCCCCAGCAGTCCGAGTAGTCATGGCAGTGCCTGCGGGCGGCTGGGATAGCGCAGGCCTGAGGAGGGAGCAGCTGGCGGACGCAGCCTTGGGGCCACTCTTGAGGGAAGTGGAGGCAGGGACAAGGCCAACCTGGGAGGACATCGCACCGAGGAGCGCCACCTACAAGTCGTACTGGGCCCAATGGGACTCGTTGAAGACCAGAGAGGGCGTGCTGTTCCGGGTATGGGAATCACCTGATGGGAAGACGCAGAGAGAACAGTTGGTACTTCCCCGGAATATGATCCCGGAAGTCTTGGAGGAAGTGCACACCGGTACTTCGGGAGGACACCTGGGAGCGAACCGAACGATTGACAAACTACGGCAGCGCTACTACTGGCTGAGACTCAGAGCAGATGCTGAGAGATGGTGCCGTCAGTGTCACGTGTGTGCGGCGAGTCGCGGCCCCCAGACTAGGAGCCGGGGTCGCATGCAGCAGTACAACGTCGGAGCGCCATTGAAAAGGATCGCCGTTGACATTGCTGGACCGTTCCCAGTTTCTGACCGAGGCAACAAGTACCTAATGGTGGTCGTGGACTACTTCACCAAGTGGCCGGAGGTGTATCCCATCCCAAACCAAGAGGCAAAGACAATCACAGACTGCCTCGTGGAGCAAGTGTTCTGACAATTTGGGGTGCCGTTAGAGCTACACAGTGACCAGGGTACCAACTTGGAGTCCAACCTAATGAAGCAGGCACTACAAAGGCTTGGGATGAACAAGACCCGCACGACGCCTCTACATCCCCAGTCGAATGGCATGGTCGAAAGATACATCAAGACCTTAGAAGAACACCTGAGGAAGGTCGTGGCAGCCATCAGCGAGACTGGGACGTCATGGTACCACTGTTCTTGCTGGCCTACCGCTCGTCTACACACGACACAACTGGGATTACGCCAGCCAGCTTAATGTTCGGCCAAGAGTTATGCCTCCCTTGTGACCTGGCTTTTGGAAGCCCTCCGGAGGCGAAGCAGCCGGTGACCGAGTATGTGGAGAACCTGGTGGACCACCTCCAAGATATGCATGAGATGGCTCGCCAGAACATCCAGAAGGCGAGCAACTGCATGACGACCAGATATGACAGGCATGCCAACAGCCAAGAGTTCCAGCAAGGTGATCTGGTCTGGTTGTACCGTCCTACCTGGACCAAGGGATGCTGCCCGAAGCTCCAGCAGCCATGGCAAGGACCGTACCAGGTGGTGAAGAGGATTAACGACGTGGTCTACCGCATCCAGAAGGTTCTCCGTGGGAAGATGTTGGTGGTACACCTGGATCGTCTAGCCCGCTACGATGGTGCTGTTCGGGACGACCAGCTTTGAGGAGGGAGCAGTGTCACCCAATTAGCGGAAAGGGCAACCAACGACAGCTGAGTAAGGGGCCAGAGGCAGCCAACCACACCCTCCCATTAGTCTCTGTCACTAACTGAGGGGGATGATTAGGGAAATGTCACTTGTCGCTGGCCGCCTGTTTCCCCCCTCCCACTGCCATCTGGAACTTTCGTGGTAATTCACTGAAACCAGAGACTTCTAGAAGACGGTGATATTCCTATAAAAAGGGCTGCAGTGAGTGAATTGAGTTAGTCAGTGTTTGGCAAGCAACGAAGTAGCGCCGTGTTAGTGAACGAGAAGACTGTGCAACGGAAGAATTTACGTAATTGTGAGAGTACAGTGGAATTGTAACGGACGAACGGGTGAATCGTAATTGTGTGCATTACGTAATTCTGTGTAATTGGCAAGTGTTTAACTGTAAGCCGGTGGAAATAAAGAACATTTTTATTTGGTGCAATTGGACTTTTCATTTCACGAACCCACAAAGTCACAATAACTTCACACCTTATTTTACAGATATGCAGGTATTTCTGTATATTTATTACTCAGAAATTTTTCTTTTTGTATTCATTTCGTAACACACGATCTTTACATAAAATACACCCTTTTCAAATTCTCATTTGTGATTTTAGAGAAAACCTTACATGATAGAGAAAAATGGATAGCATGATTCAATTTAGCACAACAAAAATAGTTAACATCACCCACACATCACCTTTCAGATTGCAAACCCACGAAGAAGGGTTATATTTTACAGGACAGTATAATTTCTTATAATAATCTGTCATCAATACTGAAATGAAATTCGTAATATACATGTGCTATCTTCTAGCATTTAATTTGAAAGAAACTGCTTAAATTTTGGATATTTGTTTGCTTTGGTATCAGCTGCTAATGGAATGTGGAAGTTATAGTTTGCAGGACTTTCTGACCCAAACCAGCATTTCAAAGGTTACACGACAGAAAATGAAATGTAAATGCTTGATTATGAGATAATTCTGACGAAGAAATGAATCTCAGAGCAAACATTTCTTTGATGTGTTCTTTACTACCATGTAAATTACAAGAGGTCAAAAGTGAGGTTAGGAAACTCTTTACATATTTCTCGCGTAAGCACACACTTTTCATTATTTTCACACACACAAATTTATGGTTTCACTTTACGATGTACGAATAACATAAGGTTATCTATCTCCTGCAGCGTCCATTCCTTTGTGCTTCTAAATCAAATTTCAGCAAGGAAAAAGTAATATTGCTGGCTCTAACAACACGGTCTCACCCCTTGTTATCCTTAACCATTACTTTCTTCCTCTCAACAGGATGTTATGGTTACAATGTAACAGAATAACAAATGGCACGTAGCCAGTGGTTAGCGGATTTAACAAGTGGTTCAGCTTCAACCATACATTGCAGAATAGCCCTAATTGTGTCCATAAAGTTTCAAATTGTGTTTCTTTGAAGCAGTTTAGGCATAGATTCATTATATAACATTAGACTTCATAATTTTAGCTTTAATTTTATGAATACTTGTTAGCTAAACAATCTGGATCTTTTTCTATTTAATTTCATTCTTTTTAGAAGGACACATCAGTATAACCAAATTTCATATTTAAGTGATATGCAAACAAAGTTTTACTAAGAGTTGTATAGAGGTTGAAGATGGAAGTGATGGCCTATGAAACTAGTCCATCGATAATATAAAAATGTAAGTGACAAAGTTTAAATAAACCATCTTCAAATAGTTTTTTCAATTAAAGTTTTACACATTTTGAGCACTTAAATTGCTGTGTTCTATACAGATTTTTACAAATTACAAGAAGTGTAAACAATGCAAAACAGGCCCCAGTTCTTAAAAGATTTGACTAGGCGTAAGCTTACTATACACGGTGTTCATTTTTATTTGTGTTGTTATCGCACAAACTTTGACGTTATCAAGGGCATCGCTGATGGAGGGAGTTTATATACAATTCTCCTAGTGGCTTGAGTTCGTACTTGATGTATGACAGCAGCTTTGAGGCCTCCCTCTACCGGCAGGTAAATATACTATTTGAGAGGTGATGAATGTGAACACTACAAATGACGGATAAATACAAACAATATCGTGCATTTTAGTTAATTTATGGAAATTAATAATTTCCTCATACTAGCCGTATGTAGGCTAAGGTTTTAGATAGATTGAGTCAGCATGAAAAATTCAATACCATGGCCGGGATTTGAACCACAGATCTCCTGGTTTCCATCCAGTAGCTCTAACCCATTGAGCTACTATGGCCAACGTGCTGTCCTGACATTAAATTCTCCATTTGGCTCGTATATTTCCCCGGTAGAACACCAGGGGCTCTGGCATTCGAGATACACTGTTTGTGGCGACTTACTATCGTAAGTACTTGAGTCCCATCTTGCAATTTGATGTTTTTCTGTGAAGATATATAACTTAATATAATTTAATAAAGGAATATCAAATTAATAACATTAGTTTCAAAACATTTTAGTAAAGAAACAGAATTTTTTGGTCCTTTCAACACTGCACGTCATATCGAATGATGAATGAATAAATGAATCAATGAGTGAATGAATGAATTAAATGGGTGATATGATATTCAAATGACTCCAGGGTCCCTAGAGCTCAGAATTACCCAACATTCATCTTCGTAGGATAAGGGAAACCCCCGGGAAAAACCTTATCTCAGGTAACTTATCAAGATTCGAACTTGCAACCTCTTGAGTGCGAGGCACACGTGCTATCTCACACCATGGAGGCGGGCAAGAAACAGATTATATTATATATTTATAATATTTATTAGTTCTAGATTGGGACTAGTGACTTTATAGCTTCATTGTCTCTCATTTTGCGAGTAATTGATCCTGCTACTTGGAAATGTTTGATGCACCTTGATTTTAAAGACATAAGGATACCAACATTAATAAAGACGTTTTAATTAAGTGTGAGAATGACAAAAAATGAATATTGTATACTGATAAAACGTAAGATGTTTATGTTGCAAACAAAAGAATGTCACTTTGACGGTGAAAAAACACTTTTGACAACATTATGCATCAAGGGACTTGTCTGATTTACCGGATAGCATTGCATGTACTCCTCTATGCAGCAGTTTATATTTATATGTTGCACCAATTTTAATGCCACTGTGAAAATAGCATTCAATCATGAAGACGCAGTGCTCTGTCTTCATAGCGATGATGCTAGCCTTAGAGTAGAAACATGCTACCTATGTATGTATTAGAATGTTAATAACGATTATCTACCGTAAGATGGGTAAAAGAGAAGACTGGTTGTATTAGTTGCCAGCACAGCTTCACTCAAAGCACTGGAATTTGCTTCCTGTTCCGCAAACATTACCGTTTCTTCTCTGTAGAGGGCACTATGATTTCAAGATTGTCTCACCAATCAACTATGACGTCATTCTTGCTCTATCTGAATGCGGGAAATAACAAATAAAAATGAACACCGTGTATTCCCATTGTAACTACTAGGAAATATATAATAAAACCATTTGTACAAATGTTTATCTCAAGTAATATGAAGTAGATAGAACAATAAGCTTATTAAAGAATATGTAATTTGTTGAAGAATGAATAGAGGAACTGATGTTAATGCAAGACAGATTTCTTATGTACAAATGTTTTAAATAACTGTTGTCCTATAAATACAGTGATCAAAATAAGTTGAATCATGTGCAAATTTTTCCAGATTCCAATGATCTGTCATTTGTCTTACCCTTATACAATGAAAGTGAGCATTTGTAGATTTGGCTTCACAGTCACTTCATTTAATATCTGTTGAAAAGATGTTAAAAGAAACAAATGTTATTTCAGTTTGTCTTGTTTGATTTGTCCTTATTCTATTGCACATGATTTTCCTGTCAGACATTTTATTTCTTGCAGATTGTTTGCCCAACTACTCCCATAAGCAAAGAACAGCGATGTGGTACACCAATAACTAAGTGTAAAGAAATAATTGATTCTCCAGAAGTTTCACCTATACGATCTCCTGTGCTCAGTAGCCAACCTTTACTGATGGATAGGACCAGAATGAAGTCTTGCAGTCCATGCTCATCTCCTATTGGTAAGCTTTCCATTATTGATTCTTTTTATTTTGCATATTAAAGTCTGTTTTGTATAGAAAATAAACCAAATAAATTAGCAGATTTCATCTGGTTTCATGTTGATGGTTGTAACAGTATTTTTGTTTAGTAATGTTCGAAGGAATAATAAATATATAAAACTGTATGTAGTTGTGTGATTGGCCGAAGTAGTAGTGGTATCACGTGGTGTGATGACGTGTCAGTGAATCAGCCAATCACAAAATAAAGTGGGAATTACTATGGAGACAAGAAAATCAATAATCTAGAAAAGTGTTAGAATCTTGTGTCTTGCTGGAGAAGAAGGAAAGATGTTACGAGGATTGTAATTGTAAAGGAAAATTAATAAGATTCAAAAAGTGTTATTCAATATTTATAATAGATAAGAGTGAATCATAGTTCGTATTATATAATTAAATAATATATTACAAAATCGGACTCATCTAAATTTTATTTTCAGCAAAAATCCGTATCCACACCTGAGAAAAGATCTCACGACTCTCAGTATATTAAAACTCGACTTAGATCCTATAAAAAGTTGGCTTGCTTCTTATTAGTTGAAGATGAACGAAAATATAATCCCGTTACATGGTGAAAATTCTGAAAGATATAACAGTGGGAGAAATAGATACATAAATATCAAATTCTCAGTATTTGCTTACCAACATAGTGGTAACTATGAAACATGGGACTTAGGTATTTACAGCATAGTAAGTCCCCACAAAAGTTGTATATCTCATTGTATATGAGAGCCCCTAGTGTTTACCAAGAAACAGTCAATTGGAGTGTGTGTAGTGTTTAACGCCCGCTTTTACTACATACGGCATCGCAGGCGGTGACACTGATGATATTTGAGATGAAGATGGAGCACCGGTGGAATGAGATGGCAGGGGAAACCGGAGGTCCCGGAGAAAACCCGCCCCAACGCCGTGTTGTCCACCACAAATCTCACTTTGCGGTCGCCTGGGATCGAACCCGGGCCGCCTTGGTGAGAGCCAAGCGGTCTAACCACTGAGCCACGGCGTGGCCTAGTCAATTGGAGAATTTAATGTTATGCTGGCATGTTGGTCATAGTAGCTCAATGATTAAGAGCAACCGGACGGAAACCAGGAGTCCGTGGTTCAAATCCCAGCTATGGCATTGAATTTTTCATTCTGATTACCTATCTAGAAAAATAAATTGTCAAAAATTGTGAATTTCATCATGTTAAAACTGACGATCCTTTTCAAATACTCAGTACCTAGTTAATGTAGCATTCATTCACACCAACAATGACGCCGGCACAAATAGCTAAAGCCACTTTGCATCTTTGAAGTGTTTTACACGTGGTTGAATGGGACAGGAACAATATCGACCATAAGAAAATATTACTACGAACTATGAATTTATACCTAAACACCTCTGGAAAACATATATTTTATAAACATGTTTAATGTTATAAAAATGTTATTTTTATCCTAATATCAAATTATAGACCTTGTAACGATATGTTTTAGTTAGAACTTTTTATATGAATATTGTTTTCTGATATGACTTAGTAGGCCATGAAATGACAATATTAAAAACAAAATTAATAGAGGAGTAACAATAGTTACGGAAAATAAATAATCTTGAGATAGATATGCTTTTTCAGTCTTGTTTCATGACGAGGGAAAAATGTCGCAGTGAATATAAAAGTTTTGTAATGGAAAGTTAATAACCTTAAAAAAGAGTTATTCGGTATTTGTAATAGTAACGAGTGAATTGTAATTCAGATTATACAATTAACTAATATATTACGAAATCGGAGTCATATAAATTTTATTTCTGTCACCAAAAATCTACATCTGAGAACAGATCTCATGACTCTTATTTGATCAAATCTCGACCTGGATCTTCCAAACAGTCAGCGTGCTTCCTATCTGCCGCGAGTGGAGGAATAACACCACAATCTCAAGAGGTAATAAAGGTTAATAAAATTTCTGAGTTGAACACGAAGGATTTGTACCTAACTTGGTTGGCCTTGATCCTAGTGGTGCTTGAATGAACTTCTGCAAAAGCAAGTCGCTAGGTATGATTTCAAAATTGAAATCATTTTGTATTGTTGCAAGGCGCCAGAGAGAGAGAGAGAGAGGGAAGCAGGAAGGGAAAGAGACAGATACCGCCCAAGCCACGCCCATTAGGCCGAAGAGCACTTAGACACGTGACGAGGGACAGACGTCTCGACACTTCTCTCTCCTTCACCTGCCGTCGTGAAAGACCGTGAGGCTTTGTGAGTTGTCGAGAAACTTCCCCAATCTGCGAGGACCAACAATTAGTGTATAAAAGCGCGTGCACTGGAAGAGTTCAGCAGTCCAGCAGGAAGCCGTAAGGAAAGAAGTTGCTAGTGAGCAGTGTGCATACAGCCTGGAAGATTGCCTTCGTGTGTTTTACGTCGTTCTGCTGATATCAGAGTTGTACAAGAGCATTTCTGCAGAAATAAAGAGCACTTTGAATATCTGCAAACTGGACTTTTAATCTTACGAATCCACAAAGTCACAATTGGTGTCAGGAGTGGGATATGCGAAAATGGAAGCTACATTGACAAAGATTTTAGAAAAGATGGAGGAAATAAAGAGGGCTAACGACAGCCTCACCGCCGAGTTGAAAGAAATGAAGTCAGCAAATGATACCCTCGCTGCGAAAACGGAAGCTGCAAATAACTTGTCCGCGAATATGACCGAATTAACCACGGAAATGAAAGCAGCGAACGATAGCCTGGCAACCGAAATGAAGGCGGTGACCGAGGCCCTCACCGCAAAATTTGAAGAACAGTTGACCGTTGTGAGGGATGACGTCGCGGAGCTGGTCAAGCGGATGGGTCAAGTGGACGAGCGCCGTAACGATTTAGAGGGAAAGGCCGACAATAACACCAAATCGTTGAGCGCTATGTTGGAAGACATCGAAGACCTGGCGAGCCGCGTTAACAACCTAGAGGGAAAGACCCACACCAACACTAAGTCTCTGAACGCCATGGTGGAGGACATCGTCGGCAGAAGGATGAAGGGTTTATAGGCCGACGCGCCGAGACGCGACACAACATCTGTGCGTTTCAAATCACCCAAGTACGACGGCACGTCCACGTTCGAAGTCTTCCGCCGCCAGTTCGACACAGTGGCCCAGCACAAAGTGTTCACCAAAAGAAGAGGCCGCACAATTAATGGCTAGCCTCCAGGGACGGGCCGCAGAGGTTCTGAACGCGGTCCAGACAGCGGCGGCGCCCAAGGGCATCTGAGAGGCCCTGGAAAACCGCTTCGGAAACCACCGTTTAGCCGCAGCCAGCTGAAATCTAGGTCGCAGCAGCCAGGGGAGACGCTGCAGGATTTCGCCCTGGCGATCGAACAGCTGGCCAGCAAAGCCTTGGATCGATCTCCCACCCAAGTTCGTATCCCGGGAAGCCGCCTACACCTTCGCCGACGGGGTACGAGACGTGCAGATACGTCAGCGCGTAATGCTGGGTGACTACAAGACCATCCACGAAGTACTATAGGCAGCATTGAGGATGGAGGCGGCCAAGGTGATGGCTACCCCGACATCGAGAACAAGGAGTATCCGCTACACTGGAGACCGAAGACCAGCCGAGGGACGCCGGTGAAGACCTAGTGGCGTGTTGGGGGTGTGGCCAGCCGGGACACCTGGAGAGAGACTGCCCACACCAGGAAGAGCCGCCGTAAAACGCGTAAGGGGCGGCGTGGTGAGGGGCACGTCGGCACCGTCACCACCATCTCGAGTGACACTGCGCGCCGTCAGCAGACATATGGATGACAGCCTCATCGCGAACGGTTGGGTGAGAGGGAAGCCGTGCTGCGTGCTCGTGGACACCGGGGCAGCCGTGATCATCATCAGACCTGATGTAGCCAGGAGTTTGCCGTCGAGAAAACCGAGCCGACCATACCAGCTTATGAAGGCATCGGGCGGCACTTTGCCTGTGGAGAAGGAGGCTGTACTGGAATTGACCTTGGGACGGAGGCCCGTGCGTCGCGGAGGTGACTGAGGAGGTGATACTAGGACTGGATGCCCTCAGGGGCCACGAGACAATGGTCGACGTCGGCAGGAAGGTCCTGCGGCTCAATGGAGAACAGGTGATACTCCGGCAACACGAAGAGCGCCTTGAAATCTGCACGGTCATCTTGAGGGACAACGTGGTTGTCCCCGCGAGAATCGAGGTGCTGGTGTCGTCGTTGCGATTGGAAGGCCAGCAAATCATGCACATGATGCTGAACCGGAAGACACCTGTGCACAGGCTCTGCATAGCCAGGACATTATTGCCGTGCTGAGAGGGGGTGCCAGTGAGGCTGCTCAACCTAACAGATACCAATCACAACATCCAGGCTGGGACAGAATTAGGGATGTGCGAGCCCGTGCTCAGCGTAACACCAATCGACAAGACCCAGGAGCCGGTGCGGCGCAACACGTGGGGTCCCGTCTGGAAGTCTTATTGGAGAGCACGACCGACCACCAGACCGCAGAACAGCTGGAGAAGGTTCCACAACTGCTGAGACCATACCAGCGCATCTTCAGCCAAGGTAACAGCTACTATGGCCGTATGGACCGGGTGCTCCACTGCATCAACACCGGAGACGCCAGGCCTACCCGGCAATCACCTAGACGCGTTCCGCTGGCAAAACAAGCGGCGGTACGGGATATGCTGGAAGACATGAAATCCAGGGCAGTGATTGAAGAATCTGACAGCCTTTGGTGTTCCGCTGTAACTGGTGACAAAGTAGAACTATGAACTACGCTTATGCGTGGATAACAGGAAGCTGAAAGCTGTCACCAGGAAAGATTGCTTTCCCTTATCCCGGATTGACGACACTCTGGACACGCTTGCTAATGCGCAGTAGTTCTCGAACCTGGACCTGAGGTCGGGTTACTGGCAGGTGGCTCTAGACCCGGGATACAAGGAAGAGACTGCTTTCTCAACAGGCCAAGAGCTTTGGTAGTTCACAGCTATGACCTTTGACCTCTGCAACGCACCAGCTACCTACTAACGCTTCATGTAGACGGTAATGAGATAGTTGATTTATGACGCCTACCTAGACGACATCATCACCACCATTGGCAAGACCTTTAAAGACCATTTCGACAACCTGAGCATGGTGTTACACAGAGTGCAGGCGACCAACCTGAAGCTGAACGCGAAGAAGTCCCAGCTGTTCCGCAAGGAAGTCTACTACTTGGGGCATATAGTCTTACCAACTGGAGTGACCACAGACCCAGAGAAGACACAGGCCATGAAAGATTGGCCTCACCCAAAAGATAAGCGAGAACTGCGTAGCTTCCTGGGGCTGTGCAGTTATTACCGCCGCTTCATAAAGGGCTTCTCCAACATCGTCAAGCCCCTCACCTGCCTTACGGAAGAACACCGGGCTTATGTGTAGACGGAGGACGCCGAAGTCGCTTTCCAGCAGCTGAAGAAGACACTTTGCAGTGCTCCTATTTTGGGATTCCGTCAACCAGGCAGCGCCTTCATTGTGGACACTGAGGTCAGAGATCATTGCATTGGGGGTGTCCTGTACCAAGTTCAGGACAGCCACGAGCTGGTGATAGCTTACTACAGCAAGGCGCTGCCCAAGGCAGAGAAGAACTACTGCGCTTCCCAGCGATAGTTATTGGCAGTAGTAAAGACCTTGGAGCACTTCCACAAGTACTATACGGTCAGGCATTCCACGGGAGGACTGACCACTCCGCCCTCACCTGGCAATTGAACTTAAGGAACCTGGAAGGTCAGACAGCCCTTTGGTTCCAGAAGCTGAAGCAGTACGGCTTCACCTCTGACCATTGAAGGGGCAACGCAGATGCCATGTCCTGAAGACCCTGCCCAGAAGAGTACCGCTAATGCACAAGAGTGGAAAAGAAGGAGCATGCCGCAGCTGTCAGAGTGGTCATGGCTGTGCCTGTGGATGGCTGGAATAGTGCAGGCTTCAGGAGGGAGCAACTGGCAGATGCAGACTTGGGGCCACTTTTGAGAGAAGTGGAGGCAGGAATAAGACCAATTTTGGATGACATCATACCAAGGAGCGCCACATACAAGTCCTACTGGGCCACAGATTAATTCCAGACCCTCAACTCCGTGGTAAAGTTTGAAGCCGCATAGGGCGCTCTATCCTCAACCTTTAGACCCCGGCAACCTTGGGAACTAAGGCCGGTAATGTAGTAAGCTTCTACTGCGACCAAGCTATGGTGCATTCGCTTCCCCTACCTTTCCCCTCCCGTGTTTAACGACTGATAGAATCCAACTTCTTTCGAAGTCATATCTCACCACACATGAATAGTTTACACACATTTCATCTATCGCATATTAGCATAATACGCGTCAAATATGCTGAGGAAATATGCGGTAAACTATTCATCAGTGTGCGAGATGTGACTTTGAAATAAGTTACCCAATGAATTTGTGAAAAAAATATCAGGAATCCACTTTAACTTTTGCTGTTAAATATGAATAATTGATCTCAGAAACTATTTGTAGTTGGTTTATTAATACTCGTCACTTACTTGTTTATATTTATGAGAGACTAGTTTCAAAGACATTCGTTTCAAAGAACAAAAAACAATACTACACATTGCAGAAGAAAATGGGTACAACAAAAGTTTGGTGTTGAAGAAAATTAGAAATGCTAAACTAAAGAAAACCATTAAGGAAGCAACCACATTTACAAAAGAAAAAGAAAGCAACAGCATATTCACTTCATTCACATATCACCCAAAAACATTTAATAAATTTAAAAAGATCTTCAAGGAACAAAATATCACCTTGGCACCTACCAATAGACACTCAATTTTAAAATTGCTAAATTCAGAAACAAAAGATGAAATCCCATCAGTTAACAGATCCGGAATATATCAGATAAGTTGTAAGAATTGTGAAAAATGCTACATAGGTCAAACTAAAAGAAATCTAAAAACCAGAGTCAAAGAGCACTTTAGAAACATCAGATTGAAACAAGAAGATAAGTCAGCAGTAGCATTTCATTTTTAGAATGAAAACCATGACATTGATCCAAATCCAAAATTATTAAATGGAGTGATAAACCAAAATAAATTGACAACATGGGAGAACATATGCATATGGAAAAATAAGGATGGCGTAATGAACTTTGAAATCCCACCAGTAGATAATTTGACAAGGAAGTTCATAGTTCCAACACCAGAGAGAGAGAGAGCAGACAACAGATGCCAGTTGGAAAGAGATTGAAAATGGAGGCAAATATCTTTGAAACTAGTCTCTCATAAATATAAACAAGTAAGTGACGAGTATTAATAAACCAACTACAAATAGTTTCTGAGATGAATAATTGACTTTCACAAAGCATTATATCTTTAATATTCCTGTTGCAAATTGATAATTTTGTCTTTAAAAACAATTACAACTTTAAAATCGAGAGAGTGAGATCACTCAAGATGCTGTTGAGATTATACAAGACATCTGTATCCCCTTTCCCTCAAGCTTCTTAGTGTAATACTTAAAATAAAGATAACTTAACACTAAAATAATGATTCTGTAGGTACAGGAAAACAGGAAAGGATACCATAATGTTATGTGTAATGCAATTTCTTTATACACAAAATGTTGAAACATTTCCTGGAATAAAATTGAGAAAAAAAGCACTAAAGAAATGTATATATAAATTTTAAATGAGGACACCAACAACTATGTACAAAAAAAATGGCACTATCTCTTTAAATGACAACAAAGCAGCTCTGTAAATTGTTATATTTAACATTATTTTCAGCACAAGTATACAAAAGTATATTCAGAGAAAAACCTGAAGTTTGTGATCAATTCATATCAGATTATAATGTCAAATTAGTACATGAGTCAGTGTCAGCAACTGGTGACATAAATTTCGTAAATGGCACTATTTGATATACTTCTAATCACTTTGATTGAATTATCATTCACAAGTGCAGAATAAATTATGAAAAATAATAATTACATTAAAGCTGTATCATTCATTTAAAATTGTCCTAAGCTAAACTTTGTCTTCGCAACACAAGATATTACAGCGTTGAATTTTTAAATGCTTTAATGACATGCATATTCACAGTAATGAATACTGAAGAAGAAAATGTGCAGTTTTAAAAATAAAATTTAATGCAGTGTATCTTTAATAAGAGATTATTTCATGTAGCTATCTGACTGTGAAGTATAATTTGCTTAATGTGCACAGCAATTGTTTGGATAAATGGCTTGCTTTAACTTGATAAGACTTTAAGCAATGCACTTTATGACTAAGATGACAAATGGAGCCCTCTGCATAGTGTAAACTTCTCAGTCCATGACATACAACTGAATGTGTGTCACATAAGTAACTCAATGAAAGATTACACTCTTAACTATTAATGCTGTTTGTAGTTTTAGTTAAGAAGTGAAAGTGATGGAACTGTGTATTTGAGTATTTAATAAAAAATACTTTAGTAATGTAATTTAATTGCTCACACATCTAACCATTATTTCTTTTGACAGTCCATAATTCCCTTATGTGTTCACTACAAAGAAACAAGAAGTGCATTATACAGCAAAATAATGTGCAGTTTTATCTACTTTTCAAAATTTTTATGTGGCTTCGCATCACTGCATGTGATGGCTCATATATTAGGTTAAGCATCTTTTTTCCATGCCAAAGATTGATATCTTCATTCAAACTTAGAACAATGAGAGGTTGTTTAACAGTGTAGTTTCATGTCACATATAACACTTCTGTGGGTCATGCTAATAACGTTATATCTCCCTTAAAATGGTTAGCATTACAGAAATTGTGTACCAATGTTACTCATAAATGGTGGCATGTTGAGAACAGATGTACCACAGAATAATACATAAATGCTGTGCAAATATCACTTTAACTTGTTATTTTTCTGGGCCCATTTGTCCAAATTGTGTTGCAATATATGAGGTGGTCAACACTATGTGCCTTTAACAGTAACCCTAAATTGCAGAAGACTAAGTGTTAGGCCTGGACACTGTTTATATATATGTGTGTGTGTGTGTGTGCGTGTGTGCGTGTGTGCGTGTGCGTGTGTGTGTGTGTGTGTGTGCGCGCGCGCGCGCGCGTGCGTGCAATCCTCGCAGGTCTTTCAAATCTTTACAATTTCACAAATCAATGAAAATTTTATTCAGAACTTTATTTGGCTTGGCTGCCATACAGTTAAAGGTTCAAAATTTTGTTCAATTCTTTAGGTTAGCCAACGTAGTGTGTAATTCATATCATACATTGAACTCAAGTAAGGTACAAAATTGGCCAATAATATTACGTAAATTACTTCATAAGTAGTAAAATAATACAATAGCTATTAAATTTTGAACTAAACAGAAGTTATTTTATATATAGTATTGTGACTTTGAGGGTTTGTGAAATTAAAAGTCCGATTGCACCACTCAAAAATGTTCTTCATTTCCACCGAATTACAGTTGAACACTTGCCGATTTCACAGAATTATGTAATGCACACAATTACAATTCACCAGTTCGTCCGTTACAGTTCCACTGCACGCTCACAGTTACGTACACTCTTCCGATGCACGTACACAGTCTTCTCGTCCGTTCACTAGCACGGCGCTCCTATGCTGCTCGCCAAGCACTGACTGCCTCCAGCCCGACGTGTTGCTTATATAAGACCAACTGGCCAATCTAGAAGGTTCCGGATTAGATGAAATATCCTGTAAGTTCGAGAACTCAAGGGGAGGGGAAAGAGACAGCACAGTGATGTTTTTCCAGCCACCCCTCATTACCGCTATAAGACAAATGGGTGGGCGTGGGCCAATGCCTACCGTCTCCTGCTGCTGCTGCCGGCCGGTTCTATAGGGAGTTCCGACGTTCGGGTGACACTGTTCCCTCCTCAAAGCTGGTCGACCCAAACAGCACCATCGTAGCCTGCCAGGCAATCCAGGTGTACCACCAACATCTTCCCTCGGGGAACCTTCTGGTTGCGGTAGACCACGTCGCTAATTCTCTTCACCACCCGGTACGGTCCTTGCCATGGCTGCTGGAGCTTCGGGCAGCATCCCTTGGTCCGGGTAGGACGGTACGACCAGACCAGGTCACCTGCTGGAACCCTTGGCTGTTGGCTTGCCTGTCATACCTGGTCTTCATGCAGTCGCTCGCCTTCTGGTTGTTCTGGCGAGCCATCTCGTGCATGTCGTGGAGATGGTCCACCAAGTTCTCCACATACTCGGTCGCTGGTTGTTTCGCTTCCGGAGGGCTTCCAAAAGCCAGGTCACAAGGCAGGCATAACTCTCGGCCGAACATTAAGCTGGCTGGAGTCATCCCAGTTGTGTCGTGTGTAGACGAGCAGTAGGCCAGCAAGAACAGAGGCACCTTGATGTCCCAGTCTCGCTGATGGCTGGCCACGACCTTCCTCAGATGTTCCTCTAAGGTCTTGATGTATCTTTCGACCATGCCATCCGACTGGGGATGTAGAGGCGTCGTGCGGGTCTTGTTCACCCCAAGCCTTTGTAGTGCCTCTTTCATCAGGTTGGACTCAAAATTGGTGCCCTGGTCACTGTGCAGCTCTAGCGGTACCCCAAATCGACAGAACACTTGCTCCACGAGTCAGTCTGTGATTGTCCTTGCCTCTTGGTTCGGGATGGCATACACCCCCGGCCACTTGGTGAAGTAGTCCACGACCACCATCAGGTACTTGTTGCCTCGGTCGAACGTCGGAAATGGTCCAGCTATGTCGACGGCGATCCGTTCGAATGGCGCTCCGACGTTGAACAACTGCATGCGACACCGGCTCCTAGTCTGGGGTCCGCAACTCGCTGCGCACACGTGACATTGACGGCACCATCTCTCAGCGTCAGCTCGGAGCCTCAGCCAGTAGCGCTGTCGTAGTTTGTCAATCGTCCGGTTCGCTCCCAGGTGTCCTGAAGTACCGGCGTGCACTTCCTCCAAGACTTCCGGGACCTTACTTCGGGACCTTACTGCATCTTCCCATCGGGCGATTCCCATACCCGGAACAGCATGCCCTCTCTGGTCTTCAACGAGTCCCATTGGGCCCAGTATGACTTGTAGGTGGCGCTCCTCAGTGCGATGTCCTCCCAGCTTGGTCTCTTCCCTGCCTCCATTTCCCTCAAGAGTGGCCCCAAATCTGCGTCCGCCAGCTGCTCCCTCCTCAGGCCTGCGCTATCTCAGCCATCTGCAAGCACTGCCGTGACTACTCGAACTGCTGCGGCACGCTCCTTCTCCTCCACTCTTGTGCACTGGCCGCGCTCTTCTGGACAGGGTCTTCGGGACATAGCGTCTGCGTTACTGTGACTCTTCCCTCTGCGATGTTCTGAGGTGAAGTCATACTCCTGCAGCCTCTGAACCCAACGTGCTGTCTGGCCTTCCAGGTTCTTAAAGCTCAATAGCCAGGTTAGGGCGGAATGGTCAGTCCTCAGGTGGAATGGTTGACCGTACAGGTACTTGTGGTACCCAACATACCCATGAGACCCATTGTAAATAATATAAACACTCCTACTTACCTTCTGGCAAAATGGCTAACCAAAAAATTTCAGTCCTTTCCACAATTCCATACTCTGAGTATAAAAAACTCTTTAGACCTGGTAGAAAAAATTCAAAATCTTAAACTAAAACCTCATGACACTTTAGTATCCTTTGATGTCCGCTCCCTCTTCCCTAGCATTCCATTAGACAAACTTTTGATTCAACTGAAAAAATGGCTAAATTCTATAAACCTGGATGCCAATGCAATAGAAGAATATGTGGCAATGACTGAATTATGTATACATCAAAATTATTTTGTCTTCGATGGAAAATATTACAAACAAATTTCAGGACTAGCTATGGGAAGCCCGCTATCACCATTTTTGGCCAATCTATACATAAGCTTTTTCGAAACACATATTACTAAAGCCTTCCCTCATATGTTTAAAACATGGTACAGATACGTAGACGACATCTTTGCAATAGTGCCCTACAAACTAATAGATGATGCTTTGAAACTACTCAACCTGCAAGAACCCAGCATACAATTCACAGTAGAAACTGAAGAGGACTCTACTCTACCTTTTTTAGACCTTAAAATCAAAAAAGGCAATGAAAAACTAGAATTTGGCATTCATAGAAAAGCAACACACACAGATAATTACATCAAAGCAAATAGTTTCAACCCAATTCCACACAAACATGCAACCATCAACAGTCTGACACACAGATTAGTAAATCTACCTCTCAGCCAGCAAGAATATCAAAACGAGTACCATCAAATCTTAAAAACTGCAATTAAAAATGGATATGGAAAAAACCTTGTAGATAAAAAACTAAAATTATTCAAACTTCAAAAGAAATTAAAACAGATCACAGCTCTCACACCAATAAAACAAGAAACTAGATTTGCTAAATTTACTTACCACCCCTGGGCCACAAAAAAGTTCCAAAAAATATTCAAGAAATACAATATAACATTGGCACCAAAAAACAATTACAACATTAAAAACCTACTTCACAGTAATAATACTGATAAGATAAAACCAGAGGAAAAGTCAGGCATTTACAAAATTAAGTGTAAAGACTGTGAAAAAATTTACATAGGAAGGACAAAAAGGAACATAGGCACTAGAAAGAAAGAACACTTCAGGCACTTAAGATACAAAAATATTGATAAGTCCGCAATAGCAGCTCATTTCTGGTCTGAAAATCATGAAATTGAAGATAGCACAGAATTACTAAAATACGTACAAAAACATAGTGAACTCGTCATATGGGAGAGGATATACATAGAAAAACATAAAAACCAACTAATGAACTTTGAAATCCCGCTAGAAGAGAATCCCACTTTTCAGTTCATCACTAAATCAACAGATGGCAGCAACAACCCCAGAATTACCCACACCGCTGGATCTAGCGTCAGTCGCACAAGAGCCGTAGATGCAAGCGAAGATTTGCGAAACATGTCCTCAAAATAGGTACGAAAGTGAAGCAGATGTGTTAAAAAATGCGACTCATCTAAAATTTAATACTTGTGGAAGTGTTCCAATGTCTTTACTACCGCCAGTAATTCTCGTCGGGTGACGCAGTAGTTCTTCTCTGCCTTGGATAGTGTCTTGCTGTAGTAGGCTATCACCCGCTCATGGCCATCCTGGATCTGCGATAGGGCACCTCCAATGTAATGGGCGCTGGCATCGGTGTCCACAATGAAGGCGCCACCCGGCTGTGAAAATCCCAAAATTGGAGCACTGCACAGGGTCCTCTTCAGGTGCTGGAAAGCGTCTTCGGCGTCCTCCGTCCACACATAAGGCCGGTGTTCCTCTGTCAGGTGGGTGAGGCGTTTGGCGATGTTGGAGAACCCCTTTATGAAGCGCCAGTAATAATTGCACAGCCCCAGGAAACTGCGCAACTCTTTCTTATCCTTTGGGCGAGACCAATCTCTCACAGCCTGCTACTTCTCCGGGTCTGTGGCCACAGACTGTGGCACACCAACTGTGGCGGTTGCTGAGACTATGTGGCCCAAGTAGTTCACTTCCTTGCGGAAGAGCTGGCACTTCGCGCTCAGCTTCAAGTTGGTCGCCTGCAGTCCCTGTAGCACCTTACTCAGATTCTCGAGGTGATCTTCAAAAGTCTTCCCGACGATGATGATGTTGTCCAGGTACAGCAGGCAGGCGTCGTATGTCAGCCCTCCCATCACTGACTCCATGAGGCATTGGAAGGTAGCTGGTGCGTTGCAGAGGCCAAAGGGCATAACCGTGAACTGCCAGAGCCCTTGACCTGTCGAGAATGCGGTCTTCTCCTTGTCTCTTGTGTCTAGAGCTACCTGCCAGTAGGCCACGCCGTGGCTCTGTGGTTAGACCGCTTGGCTCTCACCAAGGCGGCCCGGGTTCGATCCAAGGCGACCGCAAAGTGAGATTTGTGGTGGACAACACGGCGTTGGGCGGGTTTTCTCCGGGACCTCCGGTTTCCCCCGCCATCTCATTCCACCGGTGCTCCATCTTCATCTCATGTATCATCGGTGTCACCGCCTGCTGTGCCGTATGTAGTAAAAGCGGGCGTTAAACACTACACATTTCATTTTACCTGCCCGACTTCAGGTCCAGGTTCGAGAACCACTGTACACCAGCTCGCGTGTCCAGGGTGTCGTCAGTCCGGGGTAAGGGAAAACAGCCTTCCGGGTGACAGCGTTCAACTTTCTGCAGTCTACGCAGAAGCGCAGCTCGCCGTTCTTCTTCGACACCAAGACTACTGGGGAACACCAAGGGCTGTCCGACTCTTCACTCCCCTGGATCTCATGTCCTCCAGCATGTCTCGTACCGCCCCTTGCTTCGCCAGCGGAACGCGTCTAGGTGGTTGCCGAATAGGCCGGGCGTCCCCGGTGTCATTGCGGTGAAGCACTTTGTCCGTGCGGCCGAAGTCCCTATCACCTTGGCTGCAGACGCGCTGGTATCGTCTTAGCAGTTGTCGAACTTTCTCCAGCTGCTCTGCAGTCAGGTGATCGGCCGCCCTCTCCAGTAGGCCTTCTAGCCGGGGCCCCAAGTGTTGCGTCGGCACCAGCTCCTGTGTCTTGTCGATTGCTGTTACACACACCACGGGCTCGCACTTTCCCAACTCCGTCTCGGCCTGGAAGTCGTGATCGGTGTCCGTTGGATTTAGCAGTCTCACTGGCACCTCCTCTGGGGACGGCAGCAATGCCCTAGCTACACACAGTCAGTGTACAGGCGTCTTCTGGTCCAGCATCATGTCCCTGGTTCTCTGGCCTTCCAGTCGCGCCGTCACCACCACCTCGCTCCTCGCGGGGACAACCACGTATTCTTTCAAGATGACCCTGCAGATTCCAAGGCGCTCTTTACGTTGACGGAGTATAACCTCTTCTCCGTTGAGCCGCAGGACCTTCCTGCCAACGTCGACCGTCGCCTCGTGGCTCCTGAGAGCATCCAGTCCCAGAATCACCTCCTCAGCCACCTTCGCGACGAACACCCAAAGACGTATGACACTGCGTCCCAAGGTCAACTTCAATGGGGCCTCATTCTGCACAGGCAAGGTGTCGCCCGATGCCGTGACAAGCTGGTATGATCGGCTCTGCTTCCTTGTCGACAAACCCTTCGCCACGTCAGGTCTGATGATGGTCATGGCTGCCCCGGTGTTCACCAGCACGCGTCATGGTTTCCCTCTCACGCAACCGTCCGCGATGAGGCTGTCATCCATAAGCCGGCTGACGGCGCGCAGTGTCACTCGAGGGGACGGTGGTGATGGCGCCGACGTGCCCCTCTCCACGACGGCCCTTACTCGTTTTCCGCCAGCTCTTCCTGGCGTGGGCAGTCTCTCTGCAGGTGTTCGGGCTGTCCACGCCCCCAACACAGGCCACTAGGTCTTCGCCGGCGTCCCTCGGCTGGTCTTCTGTCTCCGGTGTAGCGGACACTCCTCGTTCTCGACGTCGGGATAGGTGTTACCTTGACCACCTCCATCCTTAATGCTGCTGTTAGCGCCTCGTGGATGGTTTTATAATCGCCGAGCATTAGGCGCTGACGAATCTCCGTGTCTCGTACCCCGTCAACGAATGTGTAGGCAGCTTCCTTGGATAAGAACTCTGGTGGGAGTTCGACTAGGGCCTTGCTAGTCAGTTCAAATGCCAGGGCGAACTCCTGCAGCGTCTCCCCTGGCTGCTTTGACCTTGCCTTCAGCTGGCTGCGGTACGCTGCGGCTAAGCGGTGGTTCCCAAAACGATTCTCCAGGGCCTCCCAATGTCCTTGGGCGCCGACATTGTCTGTACCGCGTTCAGGACTTCCGCGACCCGTCCCTGGAGGCTGGCTATTAACTGTGTGGCCTCCTCCTCTGGTGACCATTTGTTGTGCTTGGCCACTGCGTCGAATTGGCGGCGGAAGACCTCAAACGTTGACGCGCCGTCATGTTTCGGAGGTTTGACGCGCGCCGATGTTTTGTCGCATCCCGGTGCGTTGACCTTCAAATCCTTCAGCCTCCTGCCGACAATGTCCTCCACCATGGCGCTCAGGGACTTGACGCTATTGTCGGCCTTTCCTTCCAGCTCATTAACGCGGCTCGCCAGGTCTTCGACGCGCTCGCCTAAGTCGGTGACGTCCTCTTTTGCGCCGGCCAACTGTTCTTCATACTTTGCGGCGAGAGCCTCATTCGCCGCCTTCATTTCCGTGGCCAGACTGCCGTTCGCTGCTGTCATTTCTGTGGTTAACTCGGCCTTCATTTCTTCCATCTTCTCGGTGATGTCGTTAGCCGTCTTCATTTGTTTCAGTTCCGCGTCCAGGTTGTTATTTGCCGCCTCCAACTTCTTTTCCATTTTCTCGGTGATGTTATCATTTGCCGTCTTCATTTCCGAGGTCAGTTCGGCCTTCATTTCCATCATCTTCTCCAAAATATTTTCCAATGCTGCGTCGATGGTTGTAATGTTCGGTGATGTTGTCGTCCCGCTTCTTGACACCAGTGTGACTTTGTGGGTTCGTGAAATTAAAAGTCCGATTGCACCGCTCAAAAATGTTCTTTATTTCCACCGAATTACAGTTGAACACTTGCCGATTACACAGAATTACGTAATGCACACAATTACAATTCACCAGTTCGTCCGTTACAGTTCCACTGCAGGCTCACAGTTACGTACACTCTTCCGATGCACGTACACAGTATTCTCGTCCGTTCACTAGCACGGCGCTAGTGCCTCCAGCCCGACGCGTTTTTTATATAGGACCAACTGGCCAATCTAGAAGGTTCCGGATTAGATGAAATATCCTGGGGAGGTGAAAGAGACGGCACAGTGATGTTTTTCCAGCCACCCTTCGTTACCGCTATAAGACAAATGGGTGGGCGTGTCCGAACGCCTACCGTCTCCTGCTGCTGCCGGCCGGTTCTATAGGGAGTTCCGACGTTCGGGTGACAGTATGCAACATGGCAGCCAAAATAATTACATTGGCGTCATTGAATCCATTTGTTAGAGTACATGCAGCGCTCGAAATGTACCTTTAGACCCCGGGTGTTTCGCGAACCTCAATGCGGCTCCTATATTCCTATCCCAGTTAACACCTCTTGTACTGGGTCCAATGGGACTCATTTAAGATCAGAGTGGGCATGCTGTTCCGGGTATAGGAATCACCCGATGGAAAGACGCAGAGGGAGCAGTTGGTACTTCCCCGAAGTAAGGTCCCGGTGGTCTCAGAAGAAGTGCACGCCGGTACTTCAGGAGAACACCTGTGAGCAAACCGAACAATCCTCAAACTCCGACAGTGTTATTACTCGCTGAGGCTTCAAACAGATGCTGAGAGTTGGTGGCGTCAATGTCACCTGTGCGCGGCGAGTCTCAGGCACCAAACTAGGAGCCGGGGTCGCATGCAGCAGTACAACTTCAGAGTGCCATTCAAATGAATTGCTGTCTTCATAACAGGACCATTCGCAGTGTCTGACCGAGGCAACAAGTACCTGATGGCCGGGACTACTTCAAGTGGCCGGAGTTGTATGCCATCCCAAACCAGGAGGCGAAGGCAATCACCGTCTGCCTCATGGAGCAACCTTCTACCGTTTTGGGGTGCCGTTAGAACTACACAGTGATCAGGGCACCAATTTAGAGTCTAACGTGATGAAGGAGGCACTGGAAAGACTTGGGGTTAACAACACCTGTACAGTCCCAGTTGGACGGCATGGTTGAGAGGTACATGAAGACCCTAGAGGAACATCTGAGGAAGGTCGTGGCCAGCCATCAGCGAGACTGGGACGTCAAGATGCCACTGTTCTTGCTGGCCTACCACTCGTCAACACATAACACCACGGGGATAACGCCAGCAAGTGTAATGTTCGGCCAGGAGCTGCGCCTCCCTTGTGACCTGGTTTTTGGGAGTCCCCGGAAGCAAAACGGCCCGCAACTGAGCATGTGGAGAACCTGGTGCACCATCTTTACGACATGCAAGAGATGGCTCGTCAGAACATCCAGATGGCAGCAACCACATCAAGACCCGGTACGACAGGCAAGCCAACAGCCAAGGATTCCAGCAAGGTGACTTGGTCTGGTTGTACTGCCCTACCCTGACCAAGGGGCGCTGTCCGAAACTTCAACAACCGTGGCAAGGACCGTACTGGGTGGTTAAGGGAATAAACGACCTAGTCTACCGCATCCAGAAGGTGCCCCGAGGAGAGATGTCCTGGATTGTCTGGCACGCTACAATGGTGCTGTTCGGGACTACCCGCCTTGAGGAGGGAGCAGTGTCACGAGGGGCTATTATGTGGCATGAGAGAGAGGGAAGTAGAGAGTGAAAGAGACAGATAGCGCCCAAGCTAAGCCCATGAAGCCGATGAACACTTAGACATTCGCCGAGGGAGAGACGGGGCGGGGAAAGAGCTGGGGAGATGTCTCGACAATTCTGTCATTTGCCCACCGTTGGGAAAGACCGTGAGGCTTTGTGAGTTGTCGAGAAACTTCCTCAATCTGCAAGAAATAAAAGTGAGTGCACTGGACGAGTTCAGCAGTCCAGCAGGAAGCCGTAAGGAAAGCAGTTGCTAGTGAGCAGTGTTCAGACAGCCTGGAAGATTGCGTTTGTGTGTGTTACGTCATTCTACAAATATCATAGCCTTTCTACGGAAATAAAGAGCATTTTGAATTTCTGCAAACTGGACTTCTAATCTTATGAACCCACAAAAACACAGTATATTTTCCATATTTACAGTTTTCTGCAGCTGTAAGTTTTGTTTTCCCCAAAATATTCTTTTTAGGTCTAGGATAAGTTAAGATTGGATTCATAATTAGTGACCTGTTCAGCAGGATGCCTCACATGTTAACTTGGATAGACCAGAGCCTTCTCAGGGTTGGTCTTCTATTTGGGAGTCCCTTTAAAAGTTGATTTAATGTTGATAATGTTGGATAATATGTGAGCTGCTTCTTAGTGAGACATCTCAGCAATGACCTTCTGGGCGTGGGTGACTATGGTGGAAGCACCATTAATATAATTCATTGTGCTCACATGCTTCACCAAAGTGGAGAGCAATTGTATTATTAAAAATAATAATACATTTTTAAAATCACTATCATTCACTATTAGGGTACAGGCACCAGGTTGATTGTTCTTTAACAATTGTACTTCCTGTAATTGAAATTGAGTTTTTATTTATGGATGCTCTTTAACTGATATGCTTCTCAGCCTCCAATTCTATATTGGGCATAAAAGACTAATTTTACTTGGAGACTTCTTTATCAGACTTGAGGTTCTTTTATGTGCCATAAATCTACAACCCTGGACCAATAGTTTTACTTCCCTTTCCAAGAAAGTCATGCTAAGGAGCTTTACCGTCCCTTTCCACCTAGTTTGAAAACCAACCTTGGAAATTAGAGGCTAGCGTGCAACCCATAGACACAGAAGACAACATTCTTGTAATAGTTGCATTTTATCTAGAAGTCTACTTATAATGTAGGTTTTTTGCTTAATTAAGCCATTAACAAGTCAAACAACTATTTTGTTTTCAGAGTATGCTAATTTATTGAGAACTTCAATGAAAACTAATTTAGCTTTGTTAATCTTGTCAATAAATTCTTATTGACATTGGTTAACTTCACACAGCTTAAGTGAAAATTAATTCTATTTACCAGCTTCAACTTAGATATAAATATTAAAGTACAGGCTGTACTAACAGCTTCCCCAGCCATGAATAAACAAGTAACAGAGCTACTCATAAACACATCTGAACATATTGGAGGTTGTTTGTTTCCAAATGTTATACCATATTAAAAGGAACTGTTTTAGAAACAGTGTAAATAAGAATGAGTGTCTGTAATTTTTATAAAAAGCAGAAGAGGTGATAAGAAACCTCACTTCAGAATTCGAGAAAGGAAAGAACAAAATAGACATAGGGAAATACATTGGTCAGCAAGGTTTTTTAAATAGCAGAGACCTAAATGAAAATAAATGTTACTTGGACATTACAGCAAATAAACATTTTGTCATGGAATATCTTATTTATTGACTCAAAAATTTCTCAGGATCAATCACTATTAGTGATGGAATAAAATATACAATCAATGGAATTGGAGATACAGTGTTATTTGCTTTTAATGAATCAAACTGGCATACTGACGAAACTACTGATAAGATGAGAGCTGCAGGCTCTCTGAAAGACTCTGAACCCCTTCCACAAGTATCTTTAGGTTTAGGAATTCCACCTATGAATGGAACATTCTGTTGGGCTTTTACAATTTGGAAAATTAACTTTAACTCACTGGTTCCAAAGCTTGCAGTAACACAATTTTACTTCAGAGCACCGGGCAGGAAAGTTCCGTTTTAATGTAGACACACACCCTTTCCCAAAGATGGTGCCAGGAAAACAGCAATCACTGTGCAATGGTTGAAGCAAATGGGAGTGCCATCTGCACTTAATTAGAACAAAGGGACCTTGAGGAGGAAGTAGCTGGAGAATCCAGATATGGAGCTGATTCTGCAGGACAAAAAATCTGGCAAACAGGCTATGTGGATGGACACTACTTCAAGGGATCCAATCTATAAGAGCTGTTGGACACACTTGATTCCCTACTGGTCAAGAACAGTGTGTTGAAGACAGGTGGGGACAGATAAACTTTGCTCCCAAGGAGAAAGGTGAAAAAAATCCTCAAGGAGAGCCATGGTGGTGCTACTGGAAGGCTTCTGGGTTTAAAATAAGAGCTTGAAGAACCTATGTTGTTGATTTTATTGATTACACCTTCAAAGCAATTTAAAGAGGTGGTGCCAATAATGGGGCTTCTTTCCGACAAATGGGCTTTAACTCAAAATTGAGATAGATACAGTCGATGTCGGTGCACTGGAAAGAATTGCCTTGATGTGGCAAGCCCTATTCTAAGAACTGATGCAGGATTATGAATCCAGCATTATGTAAGAACTTCTCCAGCACCCGTGAATATACAGACCTTGATCACAACCCTTGATTCATAGTCATACAGAATGGAAGAAATTATCAAAAAGTGCCTCTGAAAGATTCCTTTCTTCCTGAATCTGGAACATTCTGAATCTCTGTGAAAAATGGAATTGGCTATATAAGCGAGCATTCTTAGGTTAGTAGTAGTTCGGAGCATGCTTTTTTGGTGCAATATCGAGGGTGAATCCATGAGTACATTTGGACAAAGCTGTGATGTGTAGTGTGTGGTACTACTGCAAGCCATTTGTAACATTTTGTGTTTAAAGTAATTGTCAGTTATTGTAAGATATTCCAATACTTTTGCATACAATATGTTTTTAAGCTATCAATCCAATGCAGCATTTCATTTTCCGAATACATTGTGGATAAAGAACCATTGTATAGTGCAAAAGAGGCAAGTATTTTAAGTTCAGTACTACATAATCATTCGTTTGGTATGCCTCTGCACATAAAACCGTAATTTGCTATAATAAAACTGCATGCTTCCTCCAAGCAAAAAGGAAGCAGTGAATCACTCTACAACTGTTCTCAACATAATTTAGTTTATCATACTATTAAATTACCAATGTGATTGTGAGATTGGAGTGTGTCATGTGAAACCGTTATTTTAGATTTAATTTATTTAAAATTATTTGTGATTGTAGTGGATAGGGAACGAGGCTAAAGATAACGATTGAAAGTGTGAAAGTGATCAAATAGAAGGAAAGGAAGCCGATTATTAATCATGATTTTGACAACAATATTATTGTATATTTTAAAGAAATATTATTTTAGAGTTAAATAGTGTGAAAAATTGTTTTTTATTAGAAAAATTATGAAAATATTACTAAATATTACAACAAACATTGTTATAATTGGATGTGACATGGACTAATAGATGTTGAGTTGCATAGCAACGGCAGGACCAATAACTTGAAATTGTCCGAAGCTACTGTCCTGCATTTAACCCCATAGAGATTGGATGTGTGTATTAGTCCGTAAGTCTGCAGAAAGAACATGGTGGAGAAAACATTGTATAAGTAATATGATTTCTTTAAAAATACGTAATATCTATGTTCACAAAAGTGATTATTTGTTCAGTGTTTCAAAGAGTTGTTTTAAATGGTCTAATTAAATTAAAGGCTCACTTTCTAATATGTGATGCGTCGATTTCTTCTATTATGTGTTTCAAATGGGATGATGTTTGTCCTTGAGCGCTACTAAATGAGCAACCAATCAGAGTACTGCGGTGTTGTATTGCATTCCCCTAAGTAGTGTGTGACAAGTGCCAATCCAATCAATCTCTAATAACTACTATTCACGCTAAGACAAAAATTCAGAGTTTGCAGAAACTAATTCATGAGGAAGGAGAGAGTGTTTAACATAACCGTAAATACCCCATATTTTTAGCTCAAATAGCTTTCCTGATATAAATAAATAAAGTAGATACCATTATATTATAACAATGCATTGTGGCATAAGCACTGAAATGAATATCATTATTGGTTGGCATGTATGCATGAACATATATTTGAAATTACTCAGAACTTTTTTTTTGTAATTTACGTCCTCCAACATTTAGTCATATCGGACGATGAATGAAATGAGTGAAATGATGCTCAATGCATCCGGGTTCCATGGAGCTTAGAGTTACCCGACATTGGTCTTTCAGGATAAGGGAAAACCCCGGAAAAACCTTATCCAGGTAACTCACCCTGAACGTGAGGCAGACATGCTACCATCTACGATACCGAGGCGGGCTACTCAGAACTGAAATGTAAACATTTGACATGACATGATAAAAGAAATATGTACTTTGAATAAGCCAAGGTGTTGCTGGAAATGAATCAGCTGATTTTCTTGCCAAAAAAGGTGCAAAATTTAATTCAGAACAAAAGTAAAAACTTACCCTTTACATCCATAAAAAGCAAATATAAAAACAAACAAAACCAATCAATATCTAACAAAGCCAAAGATAAAAAGTGGAACATTTTAATTGAAAATCCAGAAATTATTCCAGAAATCCCACGTAAAGCTGCAGTAGCAAATTTTAGATTACTTACGGAACTTGGTTATTTGGCCAAACACTTACACAGAATAGGAATTTATACAAGTCCAAATTGTCCTCTGTGCAACAAAGAAGAGGAAATGACTGAAGAACATCTTTTAACCTGTGAAGCCCTACCTGCCGGACCCACTACACAGAAATATTGGAGAGCTAGAGAGCTAATGGCTTCATTGCCAAAGCCTAGCATTTGAAAACAACAACAACATAAGCCAAGGTGTTTGATAAATTCGATGAGAGGAAACAATACACTTCCTGCTGGTCTGGCAGAATGTGTCTGGTCACATATCTTTGTTTATGAATGGTTTGTAATCTCTATTTACTCTAGAGAGTTCAAGGCAGTACTACTCAGTTACTCTTCCATGAAAAAGTGTATCAGGTGGATGAATGATATACGATCCACCTTCCCCTTTACTACTGCCAGAACAATCCAATTGAGTTAATGTGGGCTCAAAACGGACGTTGAACGACTTATTCACGAAGAAATTAACAAGAACACAACAAGACTGGGAAAACTGCGTGAGACATCAGATAAACTACAAGAAGGTGACTTTTGGAGAGAAATAGCACGTAATGATATTTTGGAACCTATCATCATAAATTTGCAGTACTCAGATGTTGAAGACAATGGCAATGTCGAATTAAGTGTTAACATAAGTAACATTCACAGCTATGCGGATGCACCGCTGGTATTTTCATTGGATTAGAAAAATAAGTAATTCATAAACTAATTCATTTTAAACTAAATATTTAAACCATTTGCGTAATATGCAAATATCTTCATTGCAATAGTGATTTCAACTGCATTATTATAAAACTTAACGAAAATTCAGTTTGCATTCCCTTACTTCTAGCGCCAAGAACACTAGCAAGTGTGCGAGAGAGAGGTAAATATTAAAAGAATGGGGATAACGAGGTGGCAATGCTGAAGGCTCTAATGCATCTGATTCGCTACAGGTGAGAACTCTTCCCATTTGAAACACATAGAAGTCCATCACACTTTTTGATGTTTTTATATTCAACAATGATTTTTAATATAATTTCTTTACTTTTTTGAGCAATTTCATGCTGGAGTGCATTCTTTTAACATTATTAATTGTTTGTTTATTTACTTACTGCATATGTAGCCATATTGAAGAATTCAGTGGAGCTAAACTATCCTTGTTTCACCACTGAATGCAATGCTGCCAACAGTCTTGTCCCTAGCAAACTAACACAAAGTAGTACCGAAATTGCACCACCAGCTAATTGTACTAAACACACACAGTAGTCCCTGATTTACACCAACTAGCTAACTAATTACACAGATCATAACTATCCCTAGCCTAAATGCTAAGTGCAATTGTTACACTACAGGGTAGACCTGCCTAATGTCTTCAATTAATTCTTGAAATGGGTCTGCTGATCAGTTTTTGCAGTCATTGTGCCCCAAATACTCAGAAATGTCAGCATCCACACTGTCCTTACGAATGCTGCCCCTTGTTGAACGGTGCCATAATCCTTGCCAGCGTGACTCTGTTATTTGTGTGCACATTTGTCACTGGGTTGACAAAGTGCACCACTGAGTGATTCAGTGAGGTGCGCAGCAAACCATCCAGCCATCAGTCTATTGTACCACCGCTAGGCATTGGTGTGAATGGTGCTGGTGAACTATACATGTTCTGCAGTTAGACTGTAGAGCATATTTGCATCCCTTCTGTTGGGGCATATTGTCATCTGCACCTCATTCGCCTTCACGTCGATCATTCCCAGGATCCAGTTGCCCTCTACAACATACCCACGATGAAACTTTCATCGTCCTATTTTGCACTCATCGATTTGAATGACGTGGCCAGGACTGCCAATTTTCCCCCTTGCAGCATACTTAATCCTTGTTTCACATAAGCTTGCCCCATATCTCTTAACGGTCACGTGACCTAGTCCCCTCTCATTGGCTGCTGTTGTGGTACAGACTGTTGTGCGCTAAAAATTAGTTCGTTATTTAACATAGTCTTATATTAAATTAATTGGGAGTCGATTAATGACACAAACAACACTTACTTTTAAATTTTCCCATAACTAGTTTCTGAGGCCTTCCCTCTATCTTCAGCCGGACATCGACGGGTTCTCATTGGTGTAGCTGGCAATATTTTGTCATCGGTCTCCTCTGGTGGCGGTTCGAGGAACTTGCTGAACAAATCTTTCTGGGGGATGTCGAAATTGAATACTTTGTTCCTATTTTTTGAAATAAAGATTTGTTCCCATGTGGACAGTTCTTCTTTTCCTGTTGTATGTTTTAGTAATTTTGGTTCTGGATTTATGTTGTGGTTTTTTTCCCAAAAATGCGTAGCAACTGCTGATTTTTCTAATTGTTTGTATTTTATGTTCTTAAAGTGTTCCCTTGCTCTTGTTTCTAAATTTCTTTTGGTTTTTCCAATATAAATTTGACGACAGTCACAGCATTCAATTTGATATATACCAGATTTTTTGTTAGATGGAATGGAGTGCACTAGAAATTAGGATCACTAAAGGTTTCCCATGGATGTTCAAACTCTGGCAAAGATATGTAGATGACATATTTGCCATAGTGCCAAAAAAAAACACATCAGTGATGCACTAAAACTTTTAAATATTCAAGGAAAAAGCATCAAGTTCACTGTAGAAGTTGAAAAAGACGAGTATTTACCAGTTTTAGATCTAAAAATAATCAGAAATAAAAATAGAATAAACTTTGGCATTTACAGAAAACCAACACAGACATAGAACTACATAAAAGCTAATGGCTACAATCCAAGATCCCACAAACAGGCAATCTTTAATAGTTTAGCACACAGACTGGTCAACATCCCTCTCACAGCAGAAGAATACAAAATAGAATACAACAAAATTATTGAAATAGCACAGAAAAATGACTTTCCCAAATCACTAGTAGACAAAAGAGTGAACTTAGCAAATAAGAAGAAACTACTAAAGGAAACCACAACCCTCTCAGCTACAGAAACTAAAATGGTCTTCAAAAAATTCACTTACCATCCATGGGCCTTTGATAAATTCAAAAAAGTCTTCAAAAAACAAAACATTCAACTAGCTCCAGTGAACCATTACTCCTTAAATATCTAATTTGCTCAAACATCAAAGATGCCATTCCATCTAACAAAAATTCTGGTATATATCAAATTGAATGCTGTGACTGTCGTCAAATTTATATTGGAAAAACCAAAAGAAATTTAGAAACAAGAGCAAAGGAACACTTTAGGAACATAAAATACAAACAATTAGAAAAATCAGCAGTTGCCACACATTTTTGGGAAAAAAACCACAACATAAATCCAGAACCAAAATTACTAAAACATTCAACAGGAAAAGAAGACCTGTCCACATGGGAACAAATCTTTATTTCAAAAAATAGGAACAAAGTATTCAATTTCGACATCCCCCAGAAAGATTTGTTCAGCAAGTTCCTCGAACCGCCACCAGAGGAGACCGATGACAAAATATTGCCAGCTACACCAATGAGAACCAGTCGATGTCCGGCTGAAGATGGAGGGAAGGCCTCAGAAACTAGTTCCGGGAAAATTTAAAAGTAAGTGTTGTTTGTGTCATTAATCGACTCCCAATTAATTTAATTTATACAACAACACTGTTTTCAACACTTCCATGAAAGGATTTATAGTCTTATATCTTTATATGTTGGAAGAGAATTGTCAAATTTATATTTTGGTAACTGTTTGAATTAAATATATTATGCAACAGAGTTGATTTATCTGAAATGCATGTTATTTGTTATACAAAGTGTGTGGGTGTGGGTGCGGGTGCGCGTGCGCTCAGAATTTGATAATAAAATCATCTTTCTTCTTGCTTCCCAATATTTGGAGACTAGATCTTCCTGATTTTGGAGAGTTTCACATACAGTTAGATGATCGATGTTCATTAAATCATCTTTACCACATTAACAACACTGTGGAGAAGTTGTTAATCCAACCTTGAATAAATGTCCATTCAAACAATCGTGGCCTGTGATTAATCTGAACATTGCTACTGAAGATTTACGAGGTAGATCTGGAATTGTCTTTAGTTTGTTTTGGAGATCTTTCCAATTAAGTTTTTCAGAGGAAACTAGATAGTTGTTATATAGTTTTGTGAAGATGTTTTTGATTAATCTTTTAACTGTTTCATAGGGGATATTTTGTTTCGTTGTTTGAGATATTTTGGAACCCTTCTTGGCCAACATATCTGCAAAGTTATACAAAGTAAAGAGGAGGTTCCTTTGCTTTCAAGCTGCCTTTCAGATGACACGTTCTTTAGCGGTAATGGTGACATTTTTTATGTGACTTTTATCACTTTTTGAACTGCATTTGCCATATATTGCCATTCGAAGGTGTGCTGTGCCGAGTGCAAGAGCTAAATTATTTTATTGATCGTTTATTGCGCATATACTTATTATATGTATAATGGCGGAGTCTACCGCCAGTTTTTCGCTGTACCATCGCAAGGGTAAACCTTTACAAACAGGCGAAAAAAGAATTGTAGTGTATGTGTTTAATGCACTCACAGAGAAGAATCCGTCTTTGTCAGTGAGAGAAGTCGAACAGCTGTGCTCTGAACTTACAGGAGTGAGTGTTAGGTCCGTAAGAACATCGCGGCGTGAAATTGAGACAGTAGGAAAACTTACCACTCCAGGCAAAAGCAGGAATAAACAAAAGCGTGTGCTTGGAGAATGCAATAAGTTTGTGAAAAGTGCTGTGCGTCATCATATGCATAGCTTTTTTCTTTAGAAATGAACTCCCTAACATAAATCACATTTCGTCTGCTGTAAATGAGGATGCAGATTTATCAAATTTCAGCATATCTAGTCTGTATAGATTGCTTACACAGCTGAGGTTTACGAATGAAAAAAGAGGCAAGAAAAATGTGCCAAGAGACAGAGGCGATATTGCTGTTTGGCAAAGACATTCTTTAAGGACAATCAGACTGTACTGGGATACAAGTCACAAAATATACTACCTTGACGAGACTTGGGTGAATGAAGAACACATGAAAAGTAAAGTATGGCGTGATACGACTTTTAGACTGAAAGACAAGCATTTTTGCAAGGTATGTGTGCTGGTTTAAAAAATCCCAGTGAAAAAGGCCGAAGGCCTATCATTATAAACTTTTTTCATTTTCATTGCTCATTCATTCAGTTTCATTATAAACTTGTATTTTTGCATGTCTTCATATCCTTATTTGTATGATTGTATCTATCGTCCCAGCAATTATTATGACATTTACTGCAGGTTTAAATGTGACGGGAAGGCCCGTCTATGGCCTATGGTGCGAAAGTATTAGCCAGTTAGGGTGAGGGGGAAGGTAGTTGCACGCGGAGTGATACATGTCAGCAGGGCAAGGTTATACGTAGCATAGATTAGTGTCATTTGACAGGCACACTTCACGGCAGTAGCCGAACCAGTCCGATACAGTCTGCAAACTCATACATGTATCTCCTACGAAACACTCCATTATCGTCATGTCATAGGATAGTTTTTGTGAAAAGCAGTGCATGAGTAACAAAATTTGACCAGGCGATAACTTAGCCTGCTCAAACCATGTTCCTTTGCACACAGAGTGCATCACCTTTTCATGTCCAGTTCAAAAAGGAAAATAAATAAATAAAAAAATATAGGTAATTGGATTAAATACAAGGTATATATTAGTATCAATTGCAGCAAAACTCGGGGTACTTGCGGCCCTGTCTTTGATGGAGTACAGGGCATCATTGCATTCAGAACACAACATCTGTGTGCTCAGCAGACGCTCGTCAAATAATGTTTAAAGGCAAGCCTCCTCATTATTAAAATAAAAGGACAAGTCCATTTTACTGATTTGTCAAGCTATTTTCCGATTTTCAACAACGTACTGAACGAATCTTAAATATTTGAAGAATGCACAGAACAAACAGCCTTCACTTCTAACGTACAATAGGTACTTTTGCCGGGCAGAAGGCATACTTTGGTAAAGCAATAAAACCTGAGAGGAAACATGGTCAGTATTTTCCAAAACTGACTGCTAATTGCATCCACATGTCTATTTGCACTGTGTAGAACAGATGTCTGGGGAATTTTTGCAAAGGTTGGCTACAAGTGTTACATATCTTTCTCATATTGGTTGCAATGCCAGAATCTGTGGGTTATCTGCTTGCGCATGCGTATACATTCACCTTTGGACTTAGAAAATACTCTCACATCACACAAAATGAAGTTTCTCCAAATTGAAATATAATTTTGGAAAACAAAGTTATAAAAATTATCTGATATTCCTACAAATCCATCATCGCTTCTTATCCACTACCACACCCTTAAATATAGATGTTCATGCTAAAATGAGAGCAGCTGTAGTAAGTTGCAGAATCCATCGCAACTGGGAACATCAGGTGCAGAATCCGGCTTTGAGATAATGTGGTGCGTCATTGCATCACATCACCATCTCTGCATCACTATATACAATACAAATTCCATTTCACATGTAGGATCTGTTTTTGTCGTATTTCTTTTTTTTTTTTTTTTCTTCTTCTTTTTCTTCTTTTTTTAAGTTAGGTTTGTTGTATAAAATAATTTATAACTTGTGCAACCTTATACAGTTATAAAATCTTTGAGATTGTGTACAAAATGTATAGGATTTCACTCATAAATATTTCAGATAATTTCACAACTTGCATAACAATGATACTAAGGATATATGGGTGAAAAAGCGTCTTTTAAATTGTACTATTTGATGTGTCCAGGCATATTTTTGAGAAACAGTCCCGTTTAGTTGCAGTAAAAGTATGCAGTACTTTTGAAATGAGCTATAATATTTTATATGTTTGCTCATAATTTATAACTAATGTTATTACCTATTTTAGGTTCCTTTGACCCAATATAAATTGAAATAGAAACTGCATGCTAACCTAAGTAGTAAAAGCCTAATACATTTAAACTTGATATTTCTGACTTTAACATCATATTATGCAGTGTGGTGGCTAATTTTAGATTGCTCTTTTTCTTTTCAGAATTACGATGAGTATGGGATTCTTACTGTCCAAGTTTAAGTTTCTATCATTTTGAATGTCTTTCATACTACCATGCAAGCAAGTGTATAAAGGATGCTTAAATGTTTTACCATTAGGTGTTGTTAGTGTCACAAAAATCAAGTTTGTTGCTTCAAAATCAATCATTCATCTAACTGAAAAGCTAATTTGTCATTTATTAACTGGAAAAGAAAACAATCAGGAAATCCAGAATGAACAAGAGTGTCACCAACTTTTTTGTCTTCAGCCAAGCCAGAAAATTAGATTTTTTACAGTAAAACCTGCCTAAAATGGACTCCTTATGTGCTGGGAACCTGGAAAAACATAAAATAAATTTTTTATCAGAGCTATTTCCCAAGTAAAAATTATACTTTTAAGCCAAAAAACTGCCTAACTTGGAGAAATATTTTTCGGGAACCAGTTGCATAAATAACATGATTAAAATGTATTACTTTACTATCTGTTTGTTATATATCTGTTTGTTATATATCTGTCTGTTTGTTATATATCTGTCTGTTTGTTTCAACATACGTATTTTAAAATGTGCAATAATTTTGAGGGCGGCTGTACTGGCCCCAAAGTTCCATGAACCATGAAGTCATAAACTGTAATCCTTCAAGGAAAAGGGAAAACAAACCATTAGCTCTCTCAACTCTCTTCCAACACACATGGTAAAGCACAACTATTTTGCAGTGTGTTCATTCTCAGTTTTGTTCTTATAAGTGATCAAGTACGAGTGGAAGAAAACTGAACTTTCATGATTTTTAAAAACATGTACACAAAATCTGTAAAATGAGTTCTAGATACATCATTTACGGGAGGAAAAAATTAAGATTACTGAAGAACATGAAAAGAACAAACGTCCAGGTGAAGAATTAACTGTGTTGTTTAAAGTGAGATTTATGAGATTTTGAAAAACAAAATAAAAATTAAAAGACTAGTGGCTAAAGGAACAGCAGGTCATGTGAAATGCATCACAAAATCTACCGAGTATGACAAGCCAAATCATACTGTGTTCGAGAGGTTTCTTAATGTGTGTGCTAAAGGAATTCCCATTTCTGAACCATTGCTTCGGACTCAAATTTAGAATTGAAAATATGGCACATAATACATATCAGCCTATTATTGTTTACATTTCTATTCCTTCACTGTAAACCTGTGCAACTATAGCTTCTGTAATTTATTTTTATTCTGTAAGAGGGAAACCTATGTAAATGGAAAGATCATGTTCCATTTAGAGAGGTTTTACTTTGATACTATGTTATACAAACATCTGTTAAGTCACTTAGCACATTGAATTTGGAACATTGTATATATTAAAAGTTAATAGTAATCTACAAATCATAATACTGTTGGAGAGGACGTGGAAATTGGTAGTTATCTCAGGAGCATAAATAACCCACACACAATAAATCTTAACCTTAACTCAGTTTAATCTTTCTCCCTGGTTGTAATAATATAACATCAGATGGCTCTGCAGTGCAGTTCAGTTTCCCAAGTTCTCACTAGATGTCAGTTTCCCCACATCCTCCCCACCCTGGTCAGTCCTGATTTCCAAAGGAATGACCAGCTGAATGGGTCGGGCCATTTTCGAGCCGTTTGTTGTCCTTGGAATAGCTGTTCTTGCTGTGCCATCTCAGCCTAGGTGAAGATTCATCACCCTTGCTAATTTCCACATGTGACGTGGAACATGATCTTCCTGCAACAGCATCACAAAGCCAATTTGGATTTCAGCTCTTCCAGTGCATTGGCGCTGTACCATGTGGAATGCTCTCAGCTCCAGGAGGTAGTCCTTAGTCCATCTCCAGAAGTCGTCTGCAATTTTCTGCTTCTGGCATACAGCATAGTGAGACTAGTAGCTGGTGGTGCCTCACCGGGGATCATCGTCAATTTCCCACCGGTGAGGAAATGAACTGAAGTTAGAACTTCATCTCCGTCCCCCATGGTTAGCAGCCTAGAGTTGAGGGCAACTTCGATGCTCACAAGAAGGGTGTTCGTCTGCTCTTCGTCTGTCTTCAGCTTTCCCAGAGTTTTCCATAGGCAGTGTTTCACCAGTCCTTCCATTCGTTCCCACCATTCTCCACAGCCGCCCGTGGTGGAATGAATTTCCAGTTGATATTTTGGTGGGCGAGATATTCATATGTCTGAGGGTGGGTCAGCAGTGAGTGTATTCCTTGAAGTTCTTTGCTGGCCGCGAGGAAGTTGAGTATTGTCGGAATATATTGTGTGCGGTAACCCTCTGCATCTGACGAATCGTTGGAGAGCCATCAGGAAACAATCGGCTGAAAGATCGGTCACCTGTGGGAAGTCCACTGCGTATTTTGTAGCCAATTCTCTCAGTGCTGCTGACAAGAGGAATGGGCTACAGGTGAGCCCAAATGGTAGCCTGGTGAAGTCCAATGTCCTTTGTGGACTTATGGTTAATTTGTCATGCTGGATGCAATGGTGCCATAGGAACTGCGTCAGATCCCCATTTTCCTACTTCAAAAACAGTTGCAGAAATGCCTGGGTTATATCCCCCACGATAGCCATGGCTTCCTGGCAAAATCGTAACAGCAGACAAGATTTCTGGGAGAAGATTTGGTCCCCTCTCCAAGGAATCATTGAATAACGGGAACTGTCCTCTGTGCACTGAGCCATCAAAAACAATACACCATTTAACTTTTCACCTCTTCTCTTTCCTTACTAATTGATGTGGGAGGTAGTAGATGTCTCTGTTCTGCCCCGTATCCAGTACTATCTCAATGTGTTCCTGGCAAATATAGTTCAGCATCTGTTCCTGGTACACACTATGCAGCCCGTCTTCTATTGCCAGTCTGTTCTCTAGTGAATGGAGGTGGTAGTTACTAGGCAACTGAAAGTTCTCCTTTCTTGGTAGAGTTACCACTCTGCGTCCTTCTTTTGATGCTGTATGAAGCGTGAAACTCTCACAGGATTTCTGAGTCGTCGGCACTCAATTCTCTTGGTTGGTTCGTCGATATCCCCATGGTTTCTAAATCCCAAAAGCATCGAAGCTCGTCATCTCTCTGGAAGTCCATTTGCTGGATATTTATGGAATTCATGTCCACAGGGGTCATTGATATACCAGAACGGCTTCCTGTGAGAATCCAACCCAGATATGATGGCAGCAAAACTACCGAAGGAGAAATCCGTATAGGTGCGGAGTCCTTCATGAACTTCCAGTCTCCACGTATTAGCAATTGGATGGGTAGATCCTCCTGGTTATCTAGTGGGTCAGCCAGTTGTAGCTTCCACAGCCGTCCCATCATGTGGATGTCCTGAGGCACCGTAGGCTGAGGGGAAAACCGATGGTCACTTTCCAGTGCAGTCATTGGCACTTTGTAGTTTCTCCCGATTCCTCTCTCCTCCATTTGGACGAGTCTACGTTGACTTGTTCCTTGTGGTGTCTCGAAAGAACTGACAGCTATAGATTTTTGGCCAGTTACCTTTAGTTTCAACTCGTCAATAAGTGAGCTGCAAAGGAAGCTGCTTTGACTCCCCCCATCGAGTATGCAACGAGCCCGTTTACTGAGGCCTGTCGGCCCTGTTAACCATACTTTTGCTGTCTGCAAGGAAGTAATTCTGAAGTCGGGACTTCTATCTTGTTGACGGTTGCTGTAGGTCTAGATGGGGAATCAGGATCATGGGCGTTGCCTGCAGCATAACAAACTTAATGATGCGCCCCTTTGCACTTTGAACAAGGCACTCTACCCCGTTTTGAGCAACTCTGAGAAGTGTGGCCTTGGTTGAGACAAAGAAAGCAACAATTGGTGGCTTTTAGTTTGTCTATTCGTACGTTTATATCTTTTATTACCCCACAGTCTTGGGCCCAGTGGCCCCGGGATTCGCAAAACACACAGTAGGGTTCCATAGATGCTCTGCGTCCCTTTGTTCTCTTCTGCCTTGACTGCATGTGGAGCGTCGCTGTAGTGGGGAACCTGTGCAAGTTTGATGACGTCTCGCCTCAGATTTTCATTGCAGTCAAAGCGCCTTACACTTCTTCTTTGAGGAATGTCATCAACACTGTAATGTTGTGCTCTTTTATGCCGTTTCCTTTTGAGTGGATGAGCAACAGGGACAGGCTTTGTCGAGGAAAATGCACAGTATTTTGGGGTCAGGACACGGCCATAGCTGTGTACATCCTCACTGAGAGCAGTCAGTGCTTGGATTCGTCGGTGGCACACCATATATATTCCGGCATTCCGGACTGTCCTCCGTCGTCGGTCTCAGGTCATCTAAGTACTCAAAGTGAGACTGGATAATGCAATTTGTGTCTCCATATTTCGTCTGAAGGATCTTCTTTGTCTGCCCATGGGTGTCACTCTTCAGTGCGATTCCTTCGACCAGTAGCTTAGGCTCTCCTTCCAAGTATCCTCTCAAGAAGATGTGTTTGTTCACCTGTGATAGCATGGGATCCTTATCTCAGATGTTTGAAACTGTTCCCAAAATCTGGATCAAGTCTCAATATTTCTTGAAAAGGGCTCCAGTTTGACTGGGGGGCAATTTGACTGAACGAGAAATCATAGTAGTAGGAGTGACAGTCTGCTCTGTGGAAGTTGCGCCGACTTTGGGCTTCTAGAGTCTGGTGTCTATTTCCCGAGATGCCTTCCGAATTGACCTTTTTGCCCTATCTATGTATTCCTCGCAACTTGTTACATCCTGATGTGTGTTTGGAGGAATTTAGTAACAGTGACGTCAAAATTAATATAAAAATTATTTGTGGTTGGTTTATTGACACTCGTCACTTACTTTTTCATATATTTATGAGAGACTAGTTTCAAAGGCCCTGGCCTCCATTTTCAATCTCTTCCCAACTGGCATCTGTTGTTATCTGCTCTCTCTGGTGGTGGAACTATGAACTTTTTTGTCAAATTATCTGCTGGCGGGATTTCAAAGTTCATTACGCGATCCTTATTTTTCCAGATGAATATGTTCTCCCATGTTGTCAATCTATTTTGGTTTATCACTCCTTTTAATAATTTTGGATTTGGGTCAATGTCATGGTTTTCATTCCAAAAATGAAATGCTACTGCTGACTTGTCTTCTTGTTTCAATCTGATGTTTCTAAAGTGTTCTTTGACTCTGGTTTTTAAATTTCTTTTTGTTTGACCTATGTAGCATTTTTCACAATTCTTGCAATTTATTTGGTATATTCCAGATTTGTTACCTGAAGGAATTTCATCTTTTGTTTTTGAATTTAGTAATTTTAAAATTGAGTATCTATTAGTAGGTGCCAAGATGATATTTTGTTCCTTGAATATCTTTTTAAATTTATTAAATGTTTTTGGATGATATGTGAATGAACTGAATATGCTGTTGCTTTCTTTTTCTTTAATAAATGTGGTTGCTTCCTTAATGGTTTTCTTTAGTTTAGATTTTCTAATTTTCTTCAACACCAAACTTTTGTTGTATCCGTTTTCTTCTGCTATGTGTATTATTGCTTTTTGTTCCTTGAAATATTCTTCTTTTTCCATGGATCCAAATCCAAATCCAAATCCAAAATTATTAAAAGGAGTGATAAACCAAAATAGATTGACAACATGGGAGAACATATTCATCTGGAAAAATAAGGATCGCGTAATGAACTTTGAAATCCCGCCAGCAGATAATTTGACAAAAAAGTTCATAGTTCCACCACCAGAGAGAGCAGATAACAACAGATGCCAGTTGGGAAGAGATTGAAAATGGAGGCCAGGGCCTTTGAAACTAGTCTCTCATATATATATGAAAAAGTAAGTGACGAGTGTCAATAAACCAACCACAAATAATTTTTATATTGTTACATCCTCTTCATATTCTGCATCAAGTAGAACATCGTGTATGGCATCATCAAGACTTAGTAGACATTTCAGTGTATCCTCTAGACACTCTTTGTTGTGTTTGTAGTCATCAGTGGATGTATCGGTTGTAAAACTGTCTATTTCTGTTCAAAAACGAGTAACATTGCCCCTTTCTCTTCCTGTCCTTCGTTTAACATTGGGCAGTTCAGCCATTCCGTTTAGATTGAGCAGTGTAGGTTTTTATGGGAGTGTAGATAGCACTGCAGATAGCACACAGAAAGCCAAAATGGCTGCTTTCAACGATCATAGCCTTGATTTCTTTCCACAGTATAAGAATAATGTAGCACACCTACAATTCACAAATGGCACTGAAGTTATATGTATATTCACACCTGCAATTTCAGCTCGTGTTTTGGCACCAGATATGTTGGAGAGGACGGGGAAATTAGTAGTTATCTCAGGAGCGTAAATAACACACACACACACACACACACACACACACACGCACACGCACACGCACACGCACACACACACAGACAATAAATCTTAACCTTAACTCACTTTAATCTTTCTCCCTTGTTACAATAATATAACATCGGATGGCTTTGCAGTGCAATTCAGTTTCCCAAGTTCTCACTAGATGTCGGTTTCCCCACACTTACTTTAAGCTGCTATACTATAAAAGGCCTTTAGTACATCGAAATTTAACTATATGGAACACCACAGTGAAGTGAAATATTTATTAAATTATAGATGAGTCGTATTTATTACTCATCAGCTTCACTTACGTACCTATATTAAGGACATGTTTCGCAAACTATCGTTCGCTCATCAGCTGTAATGCGACTAAAGCTTGATCCAGTGGTGTGGGTAGTTCTGGAGTTATTGCTGCCATCTGTTGATTTAGTGATGATTTTAAATGTGGGGTTGCCTTCTGGTGGGATTTCAAAGTTCATTAGTTGGTTTTTATGTTTTTCTATGTATATCCTCTCCCATATGATGAGTTCACTATGTTTTTGTACGTATTTTAGTAATTTGATGCTATCTTCAATTTCATGATTTTCAGACCAGAAATGAGTGGCTGTTGCGGACTTATCAATATTTTTGTATCTTAAGGGTCTAAAATGTTCTTTCTTTCTAGTGCCTATGTTTCTTTTTGTTCTCCCTATGTAAATTTTTTCACAGTCTTTACACTTAATCTTGTAAATGCCTGACTTTTCTTCTGGTTTTATCTCATCAGTATTATTACTGTTAAGTAGGTTTTTAATGTTGTAATTGTTTTTTGGTGCCAATGTTATATTGTATTTCTTGAAATTTTTTTGAAACTTTTTTTGTGGCCCAGGGGTGGTAAGTAAATTTAGCAAATCTAATTTCTTGTTTCATTGGTGAAAGAGCTGTGATCTGTTTTAATCATTTTTGAAGTTTGAATGATTTTATTTTTTTATCTTCAAGGCTTTTTTCCATATCCATTTTTAATTCCAGTTTTTAAGATTTGATGGTATTCTTTTTGATATTCTTGCTGACTGAGGGGTAGATTTACTAATCTGTGTTTGAGACTGTTGATGGTGGCATGTTTGTGTGGAATTGGGTTGAAACTATTTGCTTTGATGTAATTATCTGCGTGTGTTGCTTTTCTATGAATACCAAATTCCAGTTTTTCATTGTTTTTTGTGATTTTAAGGTCCAAAAAAGGTAGAGTACAGTCCTTTTCAGTTTCTACTGTGAATTGAATGCTGGGTTTTTGAAGGTTGAGTAGTTTCAAAGCATTATCTGTCTGTTTGTAGTGTACTATTGCAAAGATGTCGTCTACGTATCTGTACTAAGTTTTAAAAATATGAGGAAAGGCTTTAGTTATGTGTGTTTCGAAAAAGCTCATGTATAAATTGGCCAAAAATGGTGATAGCGGGCTTTCCATAGCCAGTCCTGAAATTTGCTTGTAATACTTTCCATTGAAAACAAAATAATTTTTGTGTATACATATTTCAGTCATTGCCAAATATTCTTCTTTTGTGTTGGCATCTAGGTTAATAGAAGTTAGCCATTTCTTAAGTTGAATCAAAAGTTTGTCTATTGGGATGCTAGGGAAGAGGGGCGGACATCTAAACTAAAACCTCAAGACACTTAGTATCCCGCCAGAAGACAATCCCACATTTAAATTCATCACAAAATCAACAGATGGCAGCAACAACACCAGAACTACCCACACCACTGGATCAAGCTTTAATCGCATTAGAGCCGATGATGCGAACAATAGTTCACGAAACATGTCCTCATTACGTGTGTAATAAATATGGCTCATCTATAATTTAATAACCTTTAGTACACATTGGTTTTGAAATAAAATAATCTACCCATTTTAGTATTGGTAACAAATTATTGCTGATTTCTGATTAGTTTCTAATAACAAAGAACATTTTTCTTACCACAAAACTGCCACTTGGGAATATGGTCCTTGTGCAAGCTTCTATTGAATTTTTAAGAAGCTTCTGTATTGCTTCAAAGGTAGCTTTGGTTTCCCTTTCATTCAGATAGCGAGGGAATTCTGGGATAGTGTAATATGGTTATAACTTTGGTTATCATTTTACAAGGTGTGGTCAAAAAAATTCCAGGTGACAATGCTGATGCTGAGATTTCTTTAAATTTTAGCCAGACTCTACATGCAGAGTTCCTTCCCAATATTAATGAGAGATAATGTGAATTTCTGTGACCTTGCAGTGAGGAGGTAGAAGCTCTGAAGTGAACATGTGTTTTGCATGTGCTGCAATTTTTCCATATAGCAAAAATGTCAGTTTACAAGGAACAAAGAGCGTACATCAAATTTTGCTTTAAACTTGGTAAAACTGCAACATAAGCCTATGAAATGTTAAAAACAGCTTATGGGGAGGACGTTATGGACAAAACTCGAAATTTCAGTGGTTTTCGAAATATAAAAGTGGTGTGACAGTTAAGATGCAGATCGTTCTGGGCGATCCTGTTCCAGCAAAACTGATGAAAATATCAATCAGGTGAGGGAAATGGTCTTAAACGATAGGTGCATTACAATAAGAGAGCTTTCTGGCTCATTAGGACTCTTCTTTGCAAGTGTTCAAAGCATTTTGAAAGACGATTTGGACATGAGAAGCATTACTGCCAAGTTCGTGGCCCACCTGCTTTCAAATGACCAACCAGAAAGCCGTGTGATTGTCTGCTCAACTCTTAAACAGCCGAAGAAATGGAGGAGAACAGCCGAACCGGTGGGGGAAAGAAATCCGAACTCTCCAGAAATCCATCTTCTTCGCCCCATACACTGCATTGCCCATCTCTTTGAACTCGTCCTTCGCGCCGCCTCGCCTCAACAATGCATTCGTGACCGGCTCTTCGAGGGATTTGTTGTTATTGTCGGCCTTTCCCTCTACGTCATTAAATCGGTTTGGCAATCTTTTATCTCCGCAGTGCACTGCCCATCTGTTTGAACTCGTCCCTCGCGCCGCCTCTCCTCAGCAATGCGTTCACGACAATATCTTGACAGATGGAGAGTAATGCGCAGTGGTATCTGGACGAGTCTACTTCAGAATGGTTACAGCTGAAGAGGAGGGCATATCAGTTGTGAGTGGTTGCGAGTAAGTAAACAAGTGCAGAAATGTGTAGTGTTTAACACTCACTTTTACTGCATGTGGCACTGCAGGTAGTGACACTGATAACACATGAGATGAAGATGGAGCACCGGTGGAATGAGATGGCAGGGAGAACTCAGAGAAAACCCGCCCCAGTGCCGTGTTGTCCACCACAAATCTCAGTTTGCAACAAGTGCAGAGCTACTGAGTAATACTACAGCTTGTTTCAAAATGTGCATGACTCCTGATTCCAAGAGATAATTTAGAAATGGTGCCTCCTAGCAGCAAATTAGTAACAAACACAAGAAGTAATAAGCAGTGTCTACAAATTTATGAAAAAGGAAAAATGGTCTGGGTCTGCTATGAAAATCTGGGAAAGGGTATCTGAAGCAACAATTGTGTCTGAAAGCAGTGTTAAAAGAATTATTAAGGAAAGAAAACTATTGATGCTGGTGCAACATCTTTCTCTATGCCCATTAAACAAAGATGAAGAACATGCACAAAATCTAATTTGGATGGTTTTAATTCAGAAGTAGACGAACTGTGAATAATTTTTATAACACAGAAAAACAAACAATTCTGGAGAAAGTGCTTTTGAAGCTAGGATTTATATAGGGAAAAAAATAACCCAAGTGCAACAGACAAATTTTAATGGAACATCATACCATACGGGCAAAAAGGCTTAAGTATTTACAAAATATTCAGAGATATTGCAATGAAATCTACATAATTTATATATATCGAAATTTAACTGTATTGAAACACCACATTGAAGCGAAATAATTTTAAATTATAGATGAGTCGTATTTATTACACATCAGCTTCACTTACGAAGCTATATTGAGGACATGTTTTGCAAACCAGTCGTATTTATTACACATCAGCTTCAGTTATGAACCGATACTGAGGACATGTTTCGCGAAACATGTCCTCAGTATAGGTTCGTAAGTGAAGCTGATGTGTAATAAATATGACTCATCTATAATTTAATAATAATTTATATAGTTTATTTGGATAAAACTTATATCAATGTGTGTGTAGTGTTTAACGCCTGCTTTTACTACATACGGCACCGCAGGCGGTGACACTGAGGATACATGAGATGAAGATGGAGCACCGGTGGAATGAGATGGCAGGAGAAACCGGAGGTCCTGGAGTAAACCCGCCCCAGCGCCGTGTTGTCCACCACAAATCTCACTTTGCGGTCGCCTGGGATCGAACCCGGGTCGCCTTGGTGAGAGCCAAGCGGTCTAACCAATGAGCCATGGCACATATAAGGCCATATGCCTGAAGTGTAACTTGCTACAGGGACTCTTTGTACTGATGTCGAAAGGTTGGCAGTTGGTAATCATGCATGCTGGAGGAGAACAGGGTTTTGTCCCAAATGCCTATGTACCATTTAATATCTAACAAAAGCATGGAGATTACTAAGATAGTAACAATTACAACTTAAATTATAAGAGCTGCAATACTGCTTTGAGAGTGAGATTTGTGTTTGGTCAGCTTCTGCAGCATACTCCCCTCTCATAATCTTATGCGTGTGACACATTGTGGTGATAGGTGCACTGTACTCACCACAGTTGTTATTCTTCCCTACCATGCAGGTTTTCTGTCAAGATATAAAAATACGTCTGTAATTAAAACTGGGACAGTAGGGAAACAGTGGTCTAAGAATGACCATCATACAGCATATTGCTCAATATACCACTTTCCATCCCATATGCTACTGTAGACTTTACATTTTTACATTGGAAGATCTATTAAGGACAAAGACAAAAATTTTAGGTTAATGAATAAAAATTGAAGCTAGTGACAGTGAAGCAACAAAACTATTGTAGTACAATAATATTTTGTGACCTAATTTGACTTTTTTTGTTTTAAAAATATAGATTTAAATGTAAAAGAAATGTTTTGCAAACAGTTGCACTCCCAGCTTTCTTTTTTATTCCCCCTAAACATGTAGTCCATTGATTATGAAACATGTTATATTTTAAAACAACTAAGTAATAGAACTTCTGCAGAATCAAACAAACCAAGATTTAAGTGAGTGGAGTATGGTAGAGTAAGAGTGTCGGCCATAACATTGTACATACTTTTGTACTAGTGATCTCTCCAATTTTCTCCTTCGCTCCATAGCTTAAGTTCTTCTATTTGAAATTGCATAAATAACTATAAATTGAAGCATTTTGGTTTCCTTATTATCTGTATTTAGTCCTATTTTTTCAAAGTAATTTTCTCCATTGTTACACTATGCTTCTCAATTGTTTTTATAACTTAGTTATTACCAACAGGAAATTACCATCTGCATTTCCGGATCCTACTGGAGAATCTTGTTTGAATTAATACAAATTTTTAAATAAATTTAACGGTTTGTTTCAAAACATACATACTTCCATGTTGCACATTACTAAGCATAAGTTCTCCTTTCAATTTTGACTGTTATATTAAGTAGCGAACTATTGTATTCCATCCAAAAGATTCCATATTGAGATTTCACTAGAAATATATGTTTTGATACTTCCTGAATTTAAAATGTATTTTTAAAAAATCTGTATGTGCATGTCTGCAGCTTAACTCCAAATGAAATGAATACCATGCACTTTTTTTTTTTAGATATCCTCAGAAGTGCTCTTCATTCTGCATGGCTTTTGCAGAACTAGTAAACGTGAGATGTAGTAAAATATAGATCTTGTTAAAATGGACAATATATATATTAGATTTCTTTTTCTTTACTAAGTAGGGGAAGCATTATATTCCTTCCAAAAATGTGATACTGAATGTCCCAGAAATACATATTTTGAAATTTTCGAATCCATTAAAAAATAAGTTTAGCAAAAGGTCTAAGTAAAGAAAATTATTCTCTCTCTCTCATTTTCTTGGACATTAGAAGAGAATTGAATGTCAAACCCATCACATAGTGATCAGCTCATAAAAGATTTGACTGTCACTTAAGCCTGCTGTATTCTCCTCTTCTCATTGTGCTTAAAACATTTAATAAAGCCATTTGTATATGGATCACTCAGAATTTTGAGAATGGACAACAATGAGTGGTGCTAAGCCAAGCAGATCTTAGCTTTAGATTGAAGTTCAAATATTAATATGTGCAAGTTGGGCATGCTCCAATAATATCCAGTATCAGTATTACTGTGTATGTACTATCTTTCAAGAAAGCAAAAGTACAGTTTCCGCGGGTCAGTATCATCAGTCGTTCCGTGACTAGATAGTATGAAAACTAAATTGGCCATTTTCGTAGATATATAGTGTCATGGTCACCATTTTAACCTGTTACTTCAAAGATTTCTAAGGCTATATTAACCCAGTATAACAAAAGATTTGAGTATATATCACAAAGTAAGTAATAATTCTCTTGCAGCTGAGCTATTAACTACATGGCATTGGAAAGTGTTCAAGAAAACGGAAAACACATGGAATTATGATTTTAACAGAACCAATATCTGTATTGTGTATAAAGCAAGCTTTCTTAAGTGCTCACGTAGCTCAATGACAGAAAGCAGGTGATGTGATAAATATTACGAGGGTTCATGGTTTGAGTACCATCCTGTGAATATGTTTTTTATTCCAGATTTTTAATTTGTTAGATTAAGTAACGTACCAATTTACAACTGTTCTCTTGGGGTATCTGTTACTAATGGTATTGGAGAATTAGCAAGAAGACGAATGCCAGGAAGAATGGCGGCTTAATAGAGCCAACATCTTGGTGTATGTAACCTACTACAAACACATGTTATCGTAGCTCAGTTGCAAAATACATGCTGTCACTGAGCCGAGGATTTATTGTTTGAAACCTAGTATGTAGTCACAATTTTGATTCCAATGTTTTTACTTTGTAAGACACTGTAACAAATGAAATTATACTTTCTCTCTTGCGACTAAGTTAATAACATGTTTTCGGAAAGAATGCCAGAAGTTTCCAGAAGGTTGAATGATAATTTTAATGGAGCTAACTCCTAAATGCTGTATACCAGTCAGCTATTCTAAAAATAAGCTAATGTATAAAATAACAAGAAATTTAATAACTTTCATCTTGAGAAAAACAAACTTAGAGCTGCAATATAACTGTATAATCCAGTGGAGTGTATAAGACATAAAACTGAAAAGATATTTTGTGTAACCATAGTTACAAATAGCCATTATTAGGAATTACAAAATGAAGACGATATCCAAAGATAATGTTGCTTAGGAAACAAATTAAAAAGCTGTCATTTCTTCCTGAAGCCAACGTCATACATTAACAAATGAATTAAATTATGAAACATTTGAAATTGTATTTTTGCTAGAATAAACAATGATTTGTGGAAACAAAGAATGAAAAAAAGAAATGAAATCTTGTGATTTAGAACCTGGTGTAATCGCCCCCAGCTATGATTACATCATTTAATCTTTCGTGCATGTTTGCAACCAATACAGAACACCGGTTTGGATTCTGCTGATAATGTTGCCATAGCTCCATCACGTGTGCAAACAAAGTTTCTTGAACCCAGTCTGGTCGACGTTCTTCTCATTCTTTCATCATGAAGGCCCATATATGTTCAATGGGGTTTAGATCGGGAGACTTTGGTGGCCAGTCCATGCAGATTTTTTCTGGATGCCTCATTAGCCAGTCCTGGGTGATATTTGCAGTATGCACACCACTGTTGTGCATAAATATATACTCTTCTTGTTCTGGAAACCTAGTATAAAGGGATGGTAGCAAAGTGTTTTCGAGAATGTCTACATAGACTGCACTCGTCATTCTCTCTGGCACCTGAATTAACTCCCCTGGACCTGATGCTGTCATGTAGGCCTAGAACTGTGCTGAAATTCTTCCCGAATATTCTGCTCAAACAACGTGTTGAGGTTCATATCTAGTTCCCTTGCTGGTCGGATCGAAATACCTTCTCGTCACTCCAGATCACCAGGTCCCAATAAGCCTGAAGAAGGTCGCAATTGCGCTGTGCCCATTGTAATCATCTTGCTTTGTGTGCCTCTGTAAGAAAGAGCTAAGTGGCAGGACGATGTGATGCTATACGGGCATCCTTTAATCGTTGGTGTATGGTTTCATATGAGCAACCATACTCAACTGCTTTATCTAGAAAGATGGACCTGTGTCTGAAAGGCTGGTTCCTCACATCTGCTACCAGGGCTTCATCTTGAGCAATCATTGTGGCACAAGGCCTACCTGAACACCTGCATGATTTGGCCCATTCAACTTCTCCCTCATGATACCTGTCCAGCCACTGTCCATTAATTAGTATTAATTTTAAAATAAGAATTAGAATATTGTAAGGTGAAATAGCTTCACTGTTCTTCGGTCGCAACTCAGTTCTCTGGCAATTTATGAAGCATTTTCACCATTAGAAGCACAGCCTATAATTTCACCCTTTTGAGCTACAGTCAGCTCCACACAACCTCGTGGACGTGGCATGCTATTTCACCATGATGAAGTCTTAGTGAAAGATACAAATGCAGTGCATTACTTCCAGCAATATTTTGCACATGCGCAAGAAATACAATGCGGAAAAAAAGTATTACATGTTGGGGGTTCAAACCGCAAATCATCAGTTTACTTGACACAGCGTGCGTTTTACCACTGAGCTACTCCAACAGATGTGATAGCACTGGTTATATACAATATATACCTGTTGGTTCTATTAAAATCACCATTCCATGTGTTTTCCAATTTCTTTGGTATTCTGCAATGCTATTTAGTAGCAGCTTAGCTACAAGAGAACAGTTGTAAATTAGTTCATTACTGCGTCCAACAAACTAAGAAGTTTGGAGTTAAAAATTATGCCCACATGTTAGGGTTCGAACCTTGAAGCATGGTCTCGCTTATCTCAGTCCACGTTTTGCCCCTGAGCTACGAGAGCAGTTAAGATAGCTTGTCTTATATAACACATATATATTAGTTCTGTTAAAATCATAATCATTTTCTTGTACAGTTTCCAATGCCATGTACAATAGCTCAGCTGCAAGATAAGTATTACTTTGTGATAAATACTCAATCTTCTGTTATACAGGGTTAATATAGCCTTAGAAATCTTCGAAGTGAGTAACAGGTTAAAATGGCGACCACGACACTATATATCTATGAGCATGGCTGATTTAGTTTTCATACCACCTAGTCACAGAATGCCTGAGTGATACTGACGCGCTGAAAGCGTACATTTACTTTCTTGAAAGATAGTACACTGAGATGTTGCTATGCCAAAAGCTAGAATGGATCTCAAGCAAGAGCATTTTCATGCTATGCTTTTCTACAAATTTAGGAAAATGTAGAGGATAGAGAATGCCTTGAAAGATTGCATTGTGTATTTGGGGATCTTTGCCTGTCGCAATCCACCATTTGTCATTGGTTTACATAATTTAGAAGAGGAGGGGATTCCCTTGAGGATGAAGACCATCCTGGATGCCAACATCAGCAATGGATGAAAATGGATGAAAGAGTGCATATTGTGGGAAGTGATTGTGGCAACACTCAGTCTCAAGAAGCCCAGAATATTGAATCGGTAGCAGTGTAGCAGGAGGACATTCCTTAAAAAAAACTCCAGTCATTAGATCCTTTATCACCTCATGAATGAGGTGAAACAGGCACATTTATAGGATGTAATGGTGCCTAGACGTGATAGAAAAATTTGATTGGGGAAGATCCAAAAACATATTTAATATGTAATAGGTGATGTAGGCTAGACATGATAATATGATAAGGAAACTAAGCAACAATCATCTTTCTGGGATTTCCCAGTAGAGGATTGTACAGCAAAAGTGAGGCGAACAAGAAGTGTTGACAAGAAAATGTTCTGAAAAAAATTCATTCTTTACATTTGTGTTCATTTTGTGACCATTTTGTGTCAATTCCACTTGAGAGATGAAAGTCACTGCCAAATGGTACACCACAAAAAGTCTGCCATAAGTCTGCAGTGAGCTGAAAACAAAGCACACTAAAACTAGTCTTCATGGACCTTTTGTTGCACTCTGATGTCTCTGCTCACATTGTACGAGAAACAACTTAATTCCTGCAGGAATCAAGTGCTGGTGCTTGTTCCATTCTCCCTACAGTGCAGATCTGGCCGCATGTGATTTCTTTTTTCATTTCTCCAAAATAAAAGAGAGCTTTTAAGGTTGACAACTTGAATGACCTGAAACTGCACTAATTGCTTATGAAGAATGTATTTGCACTCTTTTCAAAAGAGAATGACACTAGATATTTTAGAAATGACTGTATAGAATGCAATAAAGAATACAGTAGAACCACTTTACCTGAATCAACTGGGAACAGTTCCGATTCAAGTTAACGAAAATCCAGGTTGGTCAGAATATGACGGAGAAAATGATAAGAAAACGTGCATCACCAAAATATTTTTAATGGAGTTTGGAAATGACTATCGGCACACTTTCATCCAAAAACACACACACTGTATGTCCTACAATCGCCTATGTATTTGCACTGTGCACTATATAGCTACAAACTAGTTGGCAGTAAAAAGCTAAGTGACCTGCTGTCTTTGGTGATCTCACATTTGCTTTAACATTAGAAGTTCATTTGGTAATGTTTTGGCTTGACTCTCAGAATAAAGCATCAATTTCTCTGTTTGCTACTGCTTGTGTGTGGGTCATAATTACAGCTAGTTCATGAACACTGTTTGAATATAAATACTCTTTATTTTTATTTTCAGTAAACTGCATGATGCAATAATGACTTCCTCTGTGATTAATTTATAACCTCCATTATTGTCAATATGCAACCAATTGTCAATGTTTTTATCAACATCGGAACACCTATCTATTTTTAAAAATGTTTATGAAATCTTCTTCCACACTTTTTCTTCTTCAATCTTGTTTTCGTACTAGTCACACATCAGGCCATAGCTTTTTCCATGGCTTTATCAAAGTTTCGCTTCCAACCTGGGCTAAGCAGGTGGGATGAGTGCAATGAATTTTCCCACTGCCAAGAGAATTAGAATAGCGTATCTACTGAGAATAGGAGTTTAGTGTCTGTAAAACAAGTCTTCATTTACTATGCTAACATCACTTTTTTTTTTCCCTCCCAAAACTGGCCCAGGTTAACAAGATTTTACATTGATTACACAGAAAATGAAGCTAGTTACAGTGGAGTAATAAATATTACACAAATAAAAATATATTGTTAATTAATGTCCACTTATCTTAAGAAGTTAATGTTAATACTTCTTTCTTCTTTTTAAAAAGATCAATTTCACGAACATTTGCTCGCATCGTCAGTAAACAAGATGAAGTGTTATTAAATTTTAGATGAGTCGCATTTTTTACACATCTGCTTCACTTTCGTAAAGTGAAGCAGATGTGTAAAAAATGCGACTCATCTAAAATTTAATAATTTTTCGCTTCACTGTGGTGTTCCAATACAGTTGAATCTCGATATAAGATGAAGTGTGTTAACTGACAATGCAAGCAAATGTTCGTGAAATTGATTTTTTTAAAAAGAAGAAAGAAGTATTAACATCAACTTCTTAAAATAAGTAGACATTAATTAACAATATATGTTTATTTGTGTAAGATTGTACATACTTTGAAAAAATCAAAGGATTAGATGTAAGTTTCTAAAATTTTATTGTGTTCATTCTCAAAACTTTCGGAGTAACCCTCACACAAATTTCTATTTCAGTTAATATGAAGTAGATAGAAGAGAATGTTTTTAAGAATAGTTTTTACATGAGTGAATAAAGTAAGTTAAGTGAGTGCACATCAGATTTTTTTTTTTTTTTTTTTTATTTAGAGAATTTTATGTAGTCGTGAATATTAACATGTATGTAAATGAAGATATAAAGTGCATAGAATACCATGGTTAATAATTAATCTTTTTCTGTTTAAAAGCTATGCTATAGATGGCGTGCATTATCCTATGATATTTTATTTTATTTAGTCAATCAAATGCTGAAACATGCCTGTTAAAATTGATTTTCTCCATTGCAGGTGCATCACCTCTTAATTGCTATGATGCCACTGTAAGCATGGTTCAGCAGTGGGAATGTGAAGACAGAAGCATGGCCTCTTTACATGCATCATACTCTGCAGTGATCACCTCAGAAACTAGTACTCCCACCAAGAGATCCTCTACACAAAGGCCGTTCTGTTTAGAAAAAATTAGTTCAGAAATCATAAATGAAAAATCTGAAACGATTTTGGAAGATAATGATGAAGTTGTGTTGACCAGTCACAACACTGAATATGAAAGCATCTACATGAACAAGGGCACCCATTCTGGATTTTCATCTACTCCTATTAAAAAGGTTCTTCAGGGTGGACTCTTCTCTATGGAAAATATTGACTTGAGCCATTTTAAAAATCCACTGAAGAAAGAAAATGGGTATCACAGTGATGAGGAAGAAATGCTTAGCCTCAGCAGCCAGGACACAGGATACCAGACAGGCTACATCAATAGTGGAGGCATTTCTTCAGCTTTTTCATCCACTGACAACTGGAGTAGTATGCAACAATCGCAAGTACCTTTAAAAAATGAAAATTATGAGAAATTGTTGTATTCTGTTAGCAAAACCACTACAGGAATAGAAGAAAACAGCTTATGGAAACCAGGCTGCAAATACATAATTTCATCAACTCCAACAAAAGCTTCTGGTTACTAACAGAGAATTTTTCCAGGAAATTAGATTTTGACAGTCAGCTCTTGGATTACTTGACTGTACAATTATTTTCATCTGTGATTTACATGTGTCTTTACATGTATAATTTGCATGTAATTATAAAAAGGAAGTGATATCATCTGCGTATCTATGGAATTCCTTTCTGTTGTGCTTGTAAATTGTAAGAAATGTACAAATTATGGTTATTTGCTGTGTTGTTATGCTTATACCAGCTCAACTACTGCCATTTTAGATCTAATGTATGCCTATATGCAAAAGGTATGCAATTTTTAGCATTTTGTATGTGTCAGTACACATTTCTTAAGGAGTTATTCTCTCATAATGAAATATTGCAAATTATTAATTACTCTTGTACATGTATTATAGAGAATAAGTTAACTTATAAATCATTTGTTTAATAAGAACATTTTTAGCCCAGAGTGCTGTTACGTTGCTTGTGCCATTCAAACTCCTAATCACGTGTAAAATGAAGTACTCATAGACTGTGCATACAATTGAGAAATGTGTCTCTTTGTATGCTAAAACAAAACATCAATATAGAAGAACTTTTTTACAAAACTTGTGAAACATGCTGAACCAAGTGGAATACTTTTGCTACCAATAAAAAGAAAAGCAGGACCTGCATGACAAAAGAGGAAGGAAAAGGGCTTCAGAATGGCTGTGAACCATAAAGAAAATAAGCTGATTGAAGCCTGTGAGTTGAAACTCTTACATGTGGGACATTTCTGAGAAGGATTAAAAAAGCAAGGACTAACAAAATTAGCTTATATTAAAAGAGTTATTCAGCCATATTTTATTAAAACTTCACTCACGTCAACTATTAAAAGCAGAAAAGTTTTTAGGATCATCCCAGTTCCACTCTCAGCTGATTGGCAACTCACCATTATCTTCACAATCAGCTGTTTTATGGATCTCTTGTAATTAGCTCCCTCTCTCAGAATATTTCCTACATAAGTGCATTGTACCACTCACCGATGGCATGTCAAAATTTAAAATATGTGGAATGTTCTTTACAATAAAAATCTTTCAATAATAATTTCAAATTAGATTGTTTTACTACTTTCATGATAATATAAAGAGGAAAAAGCTTATTGCTGAAAAATCATATTGTGTAAGAAAGAGAAAATGTAATAAATATTCTCCATTGGAAGTTCAAATCTTGAAAGGTATTTTGATACTTAAACATGTAAACAAGTCATCGAGATTTAACTGTATTGGAACACCACAGTGAAGCGAAATAATTATTAATTTTTAGACGAGCCGTATTTATTACACATCTGCTTCACTTTCGTACCTATTGTGACTTTGTGGGCTCGTGAAATGAAAAGTCCAATTACACAAACTCAACAATGTTCTTTATTTCCACCGACTTACAGTTGAACACTTGCCAATTACACAAAATTACGTAATGCACACAATTACGATTCACCAGTTCGTCCGTTACCGTTCAGATGCACGTACACAATTACGTAAAGTCTTCCGTTGCACAGTCTTCTCGTTCATTAACACGGCGCTCCTTTGCTAGCATGTCAAACACTGACTGTCTGACTGACTCCTCTTGCATGACGTGTTGCTTATATAGGGTCCGCTTGCCGATCTGGAAGGTTCTCGATTAGATTGAATGTCCTGTAATTTCCAGAACCTAGGAGAAGAGTAAAGAGACGGCTCAGGGGCCCGCCATCCCTCTCCTAACCATCCCTTCAGTTAGTGACAGGAGACAAATGAGTGGGTGTGGCGTGGCCTCCGGTCCCTTCTCAGCTGTTGTTTGTGGTGCTTCCCGATAATTGGGTGACACTGCTCCCTCCTCAAAGCTGGTCGTCCCGAACAGCACCATCATAGCGGGCTAGACGATCCAGGTGTACCACCAACATCTTCCCTCGGGGAACCTTCTGGATGCGATAGACCACGTCGTTAATCCTCTTCACCACCCGGTACGGTCCTTGCCATGGCTGCTGGAGCTTCGGGCAGCGCCCCTTGGTCCGGGTAGGACGGTACAACCAGACCAGGTCACCTTGCTGGAACCCTTGGCAGTTGGCTTGCCTGTCATACCTGGCCTTCATGCGGTCGCTCGCCTTCTGGATGCTCTGACGAGCCATCTCGTGCACGTCGTGGAGATGGTCCACCAAGTTCTGCACACACTCGGTCGCTGGCTGTTTCGCTTCCGGAGCAATGTCAACGGCGAGACGTTCGAATGGCGCTCCGACGTTGTACTGCTGCATGCGACCCCGGCTCCTAGTCTGGGGGCCGCGACTCGCCGCGCACTCGTGACACTGACGGCACCATCTCTCCGCATCTGCTCGGAGCCTCAGCCAGTAGTAGCGCTGCCGTAGTTTGTGAATCGTTCGGTTCGCTCCCAGGTGTCCTGAAGTACCGGCGTGCACTTCCTCCAAGACTTCCGGGACCTTACTCCGGTGAAGTACCAACTGTTCTCTCTGCGCCTTCCCATCGGGTGACTCCCATACCCGGAACAGCACGCCCTCTCTGGTCTTCAGCGAGTCCCATTGGGCCCAGTACGACTTGTAGGTGGCGCTCCTCGGTGCGATGTCCTCCCAGGTTGGTTTCGTCCCTGCCTCCACTTCCCTTAAGAGTGGCCCCAAGTCTGCGTCCGCCAGCTGCTCCCTCCTCAGGCCTGCGCTATCCCAGCCATCCGCAGGCACTGCCGTGACTACTCGGACTGCTGCGGCACGCTCCTTCTCCTCCACTCTTGTACACTGGCCGCACTCTTCTGGACAGGGTGCTCGGGACATGGCGTCAGCGTTACCGTGGCTCTTCCCTCTACGATGTTCCGAGGTGAAGTCGTACTCCTGCAGCCTCGGGACCCAACCTGCTGTCTGGCCTTCTGGTCGCGCCGTCACCATCACCTCGCTCCTCGCGGGAACAACCACGTCTTCGTTCAAGACGACCCTGCAGATTCCAAGACGCTCTTCGGGCTGACGGAGTATAACCTCTTCTCCGTTGAGCCGCAGGACCTTCCTGCCGACGTCGACCGTCGCATCGTGGCTCCTGAGGGCATCCAGTCCCAGAATCACCTCCTCAGCCACCTTCGCGACGAACACCCACAGACGCACGGCACTCCGCCCCAAGGTCATCTCCAGCAGGGCCTCCATCTCCACAGGCAAGGTGTCGCCAGATGCCGTGACCAGCTCGTACGGTCGGCTTGGCTTCCTCGTCGGCAAACCCTTCGACACGTCAGGTCTGATGATGGTCACGGCTGCCCCAGTGTCCACCAGCACGCGGCACGGCTTCCCTCTCACCCAACCGTCCGCGATGAGGCCGTCATCCATACGCCGGCTGACGGCGCGCAGTGTCACTCGAGGGGATGGTGGCAATGGCGCCGACGTGCCCCTCTCCACGCCGGGCCTTACTCGTCCTTCCACCTGCTCTTCCTGGTGTGGGCAGTCTCTCTGCAGGTGTCCGGACTGTCCACACCCCCAACACAGGCCACTAGGTCTTCGCCGGCGTCCCTCAGCTGGTCTTCTGTCTCCGGCGTATTGGACACTCCTCGTTCTCGACGTCGGGATAGATGTTACTTTGGCCGCCTCCATCCCTAATGCCGCTGTCAGCGCCTCGTGGATGGTTTTATATTCGCCGAGCATTAGGCGCGGACGAATCTCCGTGTCCCGTACCCCGTCGACAAAATTGTAGGCGGCTTCCCGGGATACGAACTCCAGTGGCAGGTCAACCAAGGCCTTGCTAGTCAGCTGCTCGATGGCTATGGCGAACTCCTGCAGCGTCTCCCCCGGCTGCTGCGACCTTGCCTTTAGCTGGCTTCGGTATGCTGCGGCTAAGCGGTGGTTCCCGAAGCGATTCTCCAGGGCCTCCCAGATGTCCTTGGGCGCCGCCGTTGTCTGCACCGCGTTTAGGACTTCCGCGGCTCTTCCCTGGAGGCTGGCTATTAACTGTGTGGCCTCCTCCTCTGGTGACCATCTGTTGTGCTTGGTCACTGTTTCGAACTGGCGGCGGAAGACCTCAAATGTTGACGCGCCGTCATATTTCGGAGGTTTGACGCGTGCCGATGTTGTGTCGCGTCCCGGTGCGTCGGCCTTCAAATCCTTCAGTCTCCTGCCGACGACGTCCTCCACCATGGCGTTCAGGGACTTGACGCTGTTGTCGGCCTTTCCTTCCAGCTCATTAACGCGGCTCGCCATGTCTTCGACGCGCTCGCCTAACTCAGTGACATCCTCTTTTACGCCGGCCAACTGTTCTTCAAACTTTGCAGCGAGAGCCTCGTTCGCCGCCTTCATTTCCGTGGCCAGACTGCCGTTCGCTGCTCTCATTTCTGTGGTTAACTCGGCCTTCATTTCTTCCATCTTCTCGGTGATGTTGTCGTTAGCCGTCTTCATTAGTTTCAGTTCCGCTAAAATCTTTTCTAATGCTGCCTCCATTGTGTTTTGTCGCACTCCTGGCACCAATTGTGACTGTGGGCTCGTGAAATGAAAAGTCCAATTACACAAACTCAACAATGTTCTTTATTTCCACCGACTTACAGTTGAACACTTGCCAATTACACAAAATTACGTAATGCACACAATTACGATTCACCAGTTCGTCCGTTACCGTTCAGATGCACGTACACAATTACGTAAAGTCTTCCGTTGCACAGTCTTCTCGTTCATTAACACGGCGCTCCTTCGCTAGCACGTCAAACACTGACTGTCTAATTCAACCAAATAATATAAAACTTAATCATGAAGGTAATGCGAAAGAAAGAGTTATAACTTTATGGGCTCATTCAATAGATCTATTTATTTGAGTTGAAAATAATAATGAACGGCTACCATTATCTATTGGTTTAAGATCAATTAAATATATTGATTTAGGTTGAAGAGAATATTTTGGAGCACAAAATTTATATTATGTCTGACTGACTCCTCTTGCATGACGTGTTGCTTATATAGGGTCCGCTTGCCGATCTGGAAGGTTCTCGATTAGATTGAATGTCCCGTAATTTCCAGAACCTAGGAGAAGGGTAAAGAGACGGCTCAGGGGCCCGCCATCCCTCTCCTAACCATCCCTTCAGTTAGTGACAGGAGACAAATGAGTGGGTGTGGCGTGGCCTCCGGTCCCTTCTCAGCTGTTGTTTGTGGTGCTTCCCGATAATTGGGTGACACTATTTTGAGGACATGTTTCGCAAATCATCGTTTGCATCTTCTGCTCTTATGCGACTAAAACTGCAAACAATGATTTGCGAAACATGTCCTCAAAATAGGTACGAAAGTGAAGCAGATGTGTAATAAATACGACTCATCTAAAAATTAATAATGTAAACAAGTGTTTTGCCTAATTATTCATTTTAACAATGCATTTGACTAAAGCATATGCCCTTTATACAGTAAATGTAAGATATCCAGTTGATAAATTGACTCACATATATACAGATGGCTCTCTTTATTGCCAAGAAGATGGAGCAGGAGCTACCTGTAATTTCTTTTCTTTCCATAAGCATGTTGGAAATTATTTTCTAAGCTTTGATTAAGAAATTGATGTAATTTATACTTCTTTACAAAACTTTTCGCCTGGACAAATAAGCTTTCCAACATAGTTTTCTTACGAGATCCCAAAGCAGCTACTCAGGCTTCATTTCAATTGACTGCCCAAAAAATGGAAAAAATAAAAGAAATGTATAATTTAACAACTCTAAAACTAACTAAGCATAGTTTTCTATTTTATTCCATTGTGAAATTTCTGAGAATAAGCAAGGGATATGTTGGCCAAGAAGGGTCATAAAATGGCTCAAACAACAAAACAAAATATCCTCTATGAAACAGTCATAACATTAGTTAAAACTATTTTCACAGCCAATTGACAAATATTTGACTTCCTCTGATTGAAGGATCTCCAAAATAAACTTAACACAATTTCAGATCTACATTGAAAATCCATCTGTTCCACTGTTCAGATTAATCACTGGCCATCATTATCTGAGTGGACATTTGTTCAAGATTAGATTCATGATTTTTCCATAGTGCTTTTTATGTGGTAAGGATGACTTAATGAACTGATCTCCTAACTGCAAGTGAAATTCTCAAAAATCAAGACGATCTAATCTAAATACTGGAAAGCAAGAAAAATGATTTTATTAACAAATTCTAAACATTAGACACACGCGCATACACACACACACACATTGCATTACATCATACTTACAATTTACATAAATAATTTGGTAATTCAAAACTCAAGAAGCCCTTCACTTTCAATTAAAAACATCTTTTTTTTTTCTGTTGGCATTAAATGGAAAATAGTCATTAATTTGATAAATAATAGATGTATTTATCAAACTAAAACATTTATAGTATCATTAATAATGAACAGTTGGTATTTCTGGAGATCACAATAAGCCAGTGTGAAGAAAAGCTTATTACATTTATCAACATTATTAGCTAGTTTATCATCATCATCAACAGATAGCATTGTGTTTATTACAAATAAATAAATTACAACAATTTGTGACAAACTTCACATATTTGTATATCAAAATTTAACTGTATTGGAACACCACAGTGAAGCAAAACAATTAAATTATAGATGAGTCGTATTTATTACATGAAGTGAAGTTAATGTGTTAAGTGAAGCTAATGTAAGTAATGTAAGTGAAGCTAATGTGTAATAAATACAACTCATCTATAATTTAATAATTCACATATTTGGTTTTAATTGACAAATCCTCCAGGACTGATTTGTGATGTGTCCACATCTTCAGCTGGCAAACTGACTGGACAAGTACTAAGGTCACATTTGTAAGGTGATGGATAATTTGCTTACAGATAAGTGAAGTCACAAATTTTTGTAATTTATTCATAATATTTGTATCGCTTCACTGTCAGTAGCTTCAGTTTCTTTACAAAAAGCTTGTTTTTTTGTTTATCTGCAGCCAGCAGAGGAACCCAATACACTCTATCTTATTGGTGTACAGAGTACTTATGTAAACACAATAATAGTACCATTAAGCCATGCATATCGCTTAATGTCCTGAGTAATACTTAATTATTTAGTGTTTGCCTTAATTGTTATAATAAATTATTATTGACATTAGAGTCAGGGTGACCATCAGTCTGTATTTAGAAATAAATATACTCCTTTTTAAGGCCTGTTCATCTGGCATTTGAAAATATGCTAAAATGTGAAAAAAAAATTTATTTATATGACTAATGAAAATTAACTTTTTTAAATGCATTTTTTATTTACAAAAACCAGTGAAAGATTACACTTCCTCTTTGTGTGGATTATGACAAATAGCAGATTACAAATTAATGGGGTATTTTAAAGCACTCTTGTTCATTGTTGTTACTCCAGAAACATTGCACAAACAAAAATACTAATCTGTAACGTGGTCTTCAGGTTCTCACCATACCATTGATACGCTGAATATCAAGGATTTCCATTTGCCATAAACCCACTATATTTTCAGTACGTTAAGAGGAGTGAGGAGATCACTTTTTATCCAAATCACCAAGAAGCATACCAAAGTAAGCTTTATATGCATTTTTAAACTGGATTGTTTACACACTAACATTGATCAAACAGTTTTCATGCACTTATTCAAAGTAACAAGCATTCAAAACTCCATTTGAAGTAAAGTTTCTTCTGGTCTTGTAGGCCATGTTCAAAAAGTAGAAATTCCTCCTGACATTTCCCTCAGCACAGTGAACGCCTACGCATACATTCAAAACTCCACTGAATGTCGCCAGACTATTTACAATCGGGAAAAATATTCCATCCCTCTCTTTTCTTCCTGAGAATAAAGCAAAGGTATCTGGCAGCTATGAAGAACATTATAAAAATTTTGTAAGCCCTCGACTACCTGAAAAACCAAATAGATACCAAAATAGGCAACAGAATCAAGGGGTGGGAAGGCATTTAAGATAAATTTCTAAATAAAATTTTATTATTATTATTATTATTATTATTATTATTATTATTATTATTAGTGGTGGTGGTGGTGGTGGTGGTGGTGGTGGTGGTGGTGGTGGTGGTGGTGGTGGTGGTGGTGGTGGTGGTGGTGGTGGTGGTGGTGGTGGTGGTGGTGGTGGTGGTGGTGGTGGTGGTGGTGGTGGTGGCGGTAGCAGTAGTAGTATTTTATATCAGCTATTTCTGAAAAAGTTTACCCTGATGAAACAAAACTAGGGCTGGTTTAAGAGCTTCCATTTGGTAAGGAATCAGAACATATCAGCAGTTTTCGTTCAGCAAAAATGTTTGTGTGTGTGTGTGTGTGTGTGTGTGTGTTGTGTGGTGTGTGTGTGTGTGGTGTGTGTGTGTGGTGTGTGTGTGTGTGTGTGTGGGTGTGTATTTAATGCTCAGAATTTGATAATAAAATCATTTTTCTTCTTGCTTCCCAATATTTGGAGACTAGATCTTCTTGATTTTGGAGAGCTTCACATACACTTAGATGATCGATGTTCATTAAATCGTCTTTACCACATAAACAGCACTGTGGAGAAGTTGTTAATCCAACCTGGAATAAATGTCCATTCAAACAATCGTGACCTGTGATTAATCTGAACATTGCTACTGAAGATTTTCGAGGTAGTTCTGGAATTGTCTTTAGTTTGTTTTGGAGATCTTTCCAATTAAGTTTTTCAGAGGAAACTAGATAGTTGTTATATAGTTTTGTGAAGATGTTTTTGATTAATCTTTTAACTGTTTCATAGGAGATATTTTGTTTCGTTGTTTGAGATATTTTGGAACCCTTCTTGGCCAACATATCTGCTTGCTCATTGCCAGAAATTCCACAGTGAGATGGTATCCATTGGAAAACTATACGTATATTTAAATTTTGAAGATGTTTAATCATATTATGAATTTAATTTATCTTTTCGGTTTTTGGGCTGTCATTTGAAATAATAGCCTGAATAGCTGCTTTAGAATCTGTTAATAAAACTATGTTGGAAAGCTTATTTGTCCAGGAAAATAGATTTTGTAAGGAAGTATAAATTCTCCATCAAAACTTGTTAAGTAAATTCCAACATGCTTATAGAAAGAAAAGAATTTACAGGTAAATCCTGCTCCTGCTCCATCTTCTTGATTGTAAAGAGAGCCATCTGTATAGATGTGTGTCCATTTGTCAACTGGATATCTTACATTCATGGTTTCAAGGGCATATGCTTTAGCTTCTGTAGATGAGTATTCCTTCTTTTTAAAATCTGCAAGTAAATCTAGGTAGTATTCTAATTCAATGATGTTCAGTGGGTTATTAAGAGACATGAAAGGTACGAAAGTGAAGCAGATGTGTAATAAATACGACTCATCTAAAAATTAATAATGAAAGGTTCTATTTTGGATGGGTAATTTAGTTTATTTCTTAATTGTTAAACTTTCTGTATGAAGAGATTTAACTGTATCGAGATTTAACTGTATTGGAACACCACAGTGAAGCGAAAAATTATTAAATTTTAGATGAGTCGTATTTTTTACATGCTTTCATAGTTTTTGTATGAAGCCTAATTGAGTTTTCAAACTGAAGGTGGATGTGTGTTGTTTTACCCATTTATTCTTCTCTGGAATTCTTAAGAGCTTTTCATATGTTAAAAGGGCTTGCATTTCTAAATCTGTCATTATGGGTCTGTTACATGTAAATGCTTGTAAGGTTATTATAGAAGTAGTTTTTATAGCTCCAGTAATTAACCTAAGAGCTTGATTTTGTGTGCGCTCCAGTGTCATGGAAGTTGAAGGTGATGATGTTATCAGTACTTCTCCACAGTAATTAAGAACTGGCCTTATATATGTATTATATGTAGTATTTAATGTAGATCTTGAACAATCCCATTTAGTTCCTGCAAGTCTTTTTAATATCTTAAAACGGTTAATTGCTTTATCTCTAATTTTTTCAATATGTTTTTTCCAAGTTAATTTTTTGTCAAACAATATTCCAAGATATTGAGCATTTTCTGTTCTGGTTAATTTGATATTATCATAACTGAAGGTAATACTGTGTTGTTTCTTTCTTAGAGAGAAGAGCTGATAGTTACGTTTCACAGTGTTTACTTCCATGAGGTTTTTAGAACACCATTGTTTAAGGGTATTCAAAGAATTTTGAATATTTGTCTTTAGAATTTCAAGTTTGCCTGATTTCCAAATTACTAAGTCATCTGCATACAATGCAGTGTTGATGCCTGTTTGTTGAAGTTGTTTGGGCAGATCATTTATATAGATATTGAATAGAGTAGTGCTAAGTACTGCTCCTTGAGGTAAACCTAGATGGATTTTTTTGAATCTTGATAATGATGTGCAGTATCTTTCTGAGACAAATTCTGATATCCAGTGAAGCATATTATCTTTAATTCCCATCTGTTGTAGTTTCTTGATAAGATTACATCTCCATACAGTATCATATGCATATTTCAGATCAACAAATACAGCTCAGGTATCTTCTTTTCTATTAAATCCCTCTTTAATTTCTTGACTGAGTTTAATTACTTGTTCACTGGTTGTATGGTTTTTCCGGAATCCGGCTTGGCAGGGTGATAGAAGATTATGTTGTTCAAGATACCAATTTAATCTAGCTGAAATCATTCTTTCCATAATTTTTGCTAAAACACTGGTTAATGATATAGGTCTATAGTTGTTTATATCAGCTGCTGATTTGCCAAGTTTGAGTATTGGAATAATAATAGCTTTTTTCCAATTGGATGGAACAGAAGATTTCCAGACATGATTATAGAAGTTGAGTAATATAGTTTTTGCTTTTTTACCTAAATTTTTAATGAATTCTGGATGAATTTTGTCTGGTCCTGGGGCTTTTCTATTAGGTGTTTTACAAATAGCTATATCAAGTTCAGAAGCTGTAAATTCATGATATAAGCACAGTTTATTGAGCAGGTTTCAACCGTTTCTTATGGACACCTCTTTTTTATAAGTAGGCAGTTGAATTGTTCCTTCTTAACCCTCATATTGTGGAGGGAACACAATGTCGTTGGTCTACGGATCCGCCGGATCAGGCTTGGCAAATCATTATATCACCAGCCTTTCCTTCATTTGCCAGATGAAGGACGTTCCTACTGCCATGACAGGTCAGCAGTAAATTTATAAATGGCATTTCCTCCATTTTTATGGAACAGTTACACCGCTGTAGCTCGGTCCTCAGAGCCTCATCTGTTAAAGCAGGGTGCACCACGGGCAGGAAGAGGATGGGATTTGGATAGGAGAGGCTATAAGAGGCGCATCACTATCCCTTACACCCCTCAGCAAAAATGTTGCAACTTTGGATTTTATTTCCCAAAATTTACCATTTTAGCATATCCTTAAACTCCAGTGCTTAAGGAAGATCCCATGTCCTTCCAATGTTTCTAATTGTAGGGAAAAGAGGTAAATAACCTTGATTTTCTTTTCTGGTAATGTGTTCTAAATTATGTTTGGTTTTTATGCCTCGTTTAAGCCTTTAAATGGTTTGTTACTGATTTGAAAACCATTTTGATATGGCAGTTTGTTGTTTCTTCTCCAATTCTGACTGTTGATATTAATTCATTGCTTCTTCCTAATATATCTTTTTAGGTAGAAAGGTCATGTTTTGTAAATGTGAAATGGTTGCCAATTTTTGTCTAAGCAGTAAGTTATTAGCTACAAAATTGAGGATGTGTTTTTCTAAGTCATTGATTTTAGTAGTGGATTTTCAGTACACCATTCCAGAGGCTTTAGAAAGATAGATATATGTTTAAGGGTACTCAGTTAAGTAGTCAGCATTCTTTTAAAAAAATGTAAGAAGCCAGATAGAAATATTACTACAAAAATAAAATTAAAATGCTTTATTAAATAAAAAAATAAAAAAGTTCCTATAACTAGACCACGGACAACCTGCAGTTGGAGGCATGTCTTACCAACACTGGAGTCCTTAAGCTTTACCCCTCTACCATCATTTTAGGTTTTCTCTCCTCCATCGTGCGGGCTGCACTGATCATCTGTTTCACTCGCTTTTGCATTCACTGTTAAAATTAACTCTTTGCATTTTCTGCCAAATCACTACTTTGTTCCTCAGGGTTTAAAGAAACTATGCTCTATTTGTTGATCGATTGTAAGGTCATGTCCAAGGTAATTATTTTCTGTTAACTTTGAAAATCAAAACAGCATTAAAATACTCGTGTTTGTGTGGTTTGTGCTCTGTCGCATGCAGGAAGGGAGGGGTGGGAGTCATGTGATGCTTGGCTGGTAAGAAGGGGAGAAGGCTCTCCTTGGGCATACACACACAGACTGCATTTTGTTTGCAGTCTACCTATAATAAAGTAAATATATACAATCATGGCAAAAGTTATAAAAAGCTAGATGTGTACTTCTCTAAATCTTAAAGTCTATGCTTGAAAAACATTTAAAAACATTTTCCACCAGTTTTTGTTGTCATCTGCCAGTGTCATTGCAAAGTTGACTGCAGTTACATTGATGCCTGAAGATATGCTAGGGAAACATGCTTTTTGTTTAGTTTTTCTTAAGTTGTGTTTATTAATTTATTTCTGTTGCAGTACACATAAATGACAAATAGTGCATTTTTACAAAGTAGACATAGGTCCCCTTGAAAAGTTGACAGTGTAAAATTGCAGTGACCAACATGCAACCAGGGCAAAGTGATTTCCTCCAGATGAGATGAATGACAGGAAGTTACCCAGTTAGTACTACTCTCTGCACACCAAGCCTTAAATCTTCCAAGGTAACTCAGGATATGTTGATACTGGGTTCTGTGATTGCTGTCTTAGCTACTGAATCCATTTCATTTCCTTACAAGCCAACATGACCAGGAATCCATACACACAAACACGTTAAAGCCGGAAGCATGTAAAACTTGGAAGGCATCCTGGTTGCACTATACAATAGGATGATAATTGTATGACTCTTGGAGGCCCTGAAATGGATTAAGGGAGCCACTCAAATTAGATAGTCACCAACATTTAACAGAGCACATACAAAATGGATTGCTATATGGCATAGAGCTGTGCACTATAAATGGAAGAGTTACTATGAATACTGAAGCGATGTGATACTGCCTTTGTAACCTGATAAAAATTCCAAAAAGCAAGCACGGATACTAAACGTAAACGTCATGGACTTCCGACGTATGGTCATCCCAAGATCCACATGGGATGCTTCAAGCATCCAAGGAGGATACATTCACTCACATTAAGCAAACTTGCTAGTTATTTGAACAAGGCATGCCTCCTAAGAAGCTTCCAGAAGTGAAATACTGCTGGCTTTGGACTAAAGTGTTTCTACGTCCATAATACGTCCATTAAGTTATTGAAGGGTGCAGATGTTGCGTGCCTAAGCATACAATTAAGCCCACAGCCATGATTTCTTAATAAAACCTGAGGAGTGCTAAGTCAGCAGCAGAAGAGGAAGGTTGTGTTTAACAGAGTTCTGGTATCTTAGGGAAACAAGGGCATAAGTACCAGTGGGAGTTGATATAAGAACATACAGAGCCAGAATAGGCCTATTTGGGAGCAGCAAATTAAGGGAAAAGAAAGTGTTTGGAAATCCGGAGATGATTAAAAACTTAATAATAATAATAATAATAATAATAATAATAATAATAATAATAATAATAATAATAATAATAATAATAATAATAATAATAATAATAATAATAGAATGTCATCCTGACACTGTTGGTAATAGGTGGCATTGAAATGAACCCAGGACCTATGGAGGGACAAATCACACTGGAGAAGCTAATTGGAATGAAGGAAGGAATGGAAGAACATTTAGGGAACAAAATGAATGTAGGTACGAAGGAAATCAAACAGGAAATCTACGGAATGAATACAGAAATGGAATCTTTCAGATCCAGAGTAAACAAGCTGGAGGCAGCATCTAGGAAAATGAAACCTGTGTTCTCGGGGATAGAGGAAAGAAGAGTAATATGGCCTGTTCAAGAAGTAACAAAAGTTTTAGAAATGAACTTAGGAATGAAACTGCATGAATGGGAAATCACAGACACATATCACGTTGGAAGAAGGCAAGGACAAATGTTAATTATTGCCAGATTTACTACCATGCAAGTGGTCTACGAAGTGCTAAGCTGAACTAAGTTATTTAAAGGGAACCCAGGTTTTTATCTACAGGGACTTTAATGAGCAATGAGTGGAAGAGCTTCCACATTGGATAGATGGTAGATCAGCATGTGATAGTTAAAGCGGAATAAGGGTCAATCAAGTGAAAGAGGAGGAAATAAGTTGGCGAATTTTGAGAATGCTGCGGCGGTGGTCAGTACAAGTCGGCTATGTTAAGGAAGTGCCAAGTCAAATAATGGAGCACGTGCAGGCTAGACGGGGAAGTCAGAGTGACCAAGGTCAACAACCAGCTGAGTTAGTGACATCACCGCATAGGAGAATCCCAACTGACGGGGAGATGACGCAGCAAGCCAGGCAACTTGCACATCAAGACAGTGGAGGGGATAATTACTCTGGTAGCCAGCCTAACACTGTCTCAACACCGCGCAGGAGTTTGAAACAGAAAGACAGTGGTAAATAAAGACAAGAGCAGGGAGAGAGGAAGAAAAGAGTGAAGAGAGTGGAAAGTGGGAACAGTGGTGTTGTCCTCAGAAGTCAAAGAAGGCTAAAAGATTTTGGATTTAGTGTGAGTTCACAATAGGATGCAGCAGGGGAAGAGAGGATTGGTTTTAATTTGCATTATGCTTCTAAAGTATCTCAAAGCATCCAGATTTTGGCTGTTATTGAGACGTAGATGGATGCCTCAGTGCAAGTAGATATGCAGGTTTCACATTTTTTAGTAAATCAGGGACGAGATGGAAGAGAAAGGGAAGAATATCGGGAGGCATGGGGGCATTTATAAGAAATGACATGATAAGCAAAATTAAAGTGAGAAACTGTAAAACAGGTGGGCTGATGTGATTGTTTGTAAAGGAATGGGAGTTATGGATAGGAATAAAGTATAACCCTCCGAAAAGTTCTGATTTTTACAATGCCCTTCTCCTCCGGGAAGCGGAAGAGGAGATGGAGGAGTTTAAGAGTGAGTTTCCCCTGGTTGAATTCTTGACAGTGAGGGATTTAAATGTAAGAAGTGGTGGTGATTTTCAAGGGAGGATGATTTAATAGGTCAAGACGATATCTGATATAATAGAACTAGCAAAAATAAAGTAGTAAATGAGGAAGGACTGAAGCAGATAGAATTTTGTGAAACTACAAATTATGTTGTATTGAATAGGTGTTGGGGGAAGAAGGTGAATTCACTGCGTAGGTAAGTGGGTCAGGACAGAGTGTTGTAGATTTTTCTCTGTGTAGCGAAGAGTGTTTAAGATAGCTAATTTTAAGACATTACATGTATATGGTAATAGTGCATTTTCCAGTGGAAATAGATATGTTAACTGAGATAGAGAAATATGAAGTTTCTAACAGGGAACATAGTAATTGGATCCATAATAAAATGGAGTGATCTATGTGAAATAATAAAGAGGAGGAAGAGTTTTATGAGGTGATTGGTTTGAAATGGCACTTCTATGTATTGTGACTTTGTGGGTTCGTAGAATTAAAAGTCCTATTTGCCGAAATTCTAAATGTTCATTATTTCCGTAGTAATACACTGTTCAATTCTCACATAACAACATTACATCACATATACAACACAATCTTCCAAGGTCAATGACAATAACAAACAGCGTTCAGTTTACATCATCAGCTCTCGTTACAACAACACACTCAACTATTCTCTGCTTACCTCTCCTGTGACTGTTTTACAACTGTCCGCTGGCATGTCACTATCGCTTATATATCTCATTCATAAATTCGAGAGGTTTCGAGTATAAACAGGAAACCAGCTTTCCTCTGTCAATCACGATATCACAAGAACCTTCCAAACGTGAAATCCTATCTGTGCCGACAAGTTCTTTATCTTAGCTATTGTTATTTGCCAGCTCTTTGTGAACACTAGCCGCACTATCGTTAACTGCTTATGCAAGCTCTTTATTACCCTGAAACACTATCTGCTATCTATTTGTGCCGACTTTAATGCCTGTTACCGCGACAGTATGCTTGGAATGGATTATATGGTAAATCAGATCAGTGTAATAGAGGCACTAGATATTTATGCATTTGTATTAAAATGGGCAGAAAGAAATATGATGAAGATAAGCTGAAATGGGAACATGATTGATTGGTTCGATCGGGAATGTAGTAATATGAGGAATTTGGTTAGAAGGGCACTAACAATATGGAGGGTAGTTTGTCGAAGGGCAGAGAGGGAAGAAATGATGCAACTTAAGGAGGCATTTAAATTGCTAGTCGAGTCAAAAAAGAAAAATGGAAAGAGCACATGAAATTGAAGCGAAAATAATTTCAGAAGGGGCTCCTCAGGTGAGGCAAGTGTCAGAAGATGTACGAGGAAACAAGCTAAAAATACATCAATTAGAGGGGTTGAGTGTTTGAGTTACTTTGGTCCGCTGTTTGAAAGAGAGGGTGGAGCTTGAGTTTGCTTGTGATTATATAGATGAGTTGGACAGACCTTTCTCAAAAGAGAAGGTCCTGAAACAAGTGGGAAGGTTTAGAAAGAATAAAGCAGTGGGAATAGATGGTTTGCCAGTAGAATTTCTTCAAGCATGGTGTGAGGATAGGGGTAAATTGCAGTGCTTCACTAGACTTTAATGCTGTGAAGAAGATATCAGTATCTAAAAGATGGAGGGAGGTTATAATCCAGTCTACATATAAAGGAAAGGGAAATGAAGATGACCCAGGGAATTACAGAGGGATAGCATTATTATCAAATATGGCAAAAATGTTTACAGTAATATTGGCTGAAAGGATACAAACCTGGGCAGAGGTTAACCAAAGATTATCTCCATTTCAATCAGGATTTAGGAAAGGGAGGCGAACAGTGGACATAATGGTTATCAAAATACTAGTTGATAAATATTTACCGGTGAACAGAGGAAGAATGTATGCTATATTCATGGATTTTGAACCCTGACATCCACTTACTTGTTTGGTGGTACTTTCTATGAACAAGTAGATGGAGTAGCAATGGGCTCCCTTTTGTCACCAGCTATAACTAATTTCTATGTGGAACACCTAGAACACGAAATACACAGCTGCCACAGGACAGCAGGACCATTTCTATAGATATGTGGACGACACTTTCATAATCTGGCCACATGGATCAGACACTTTACCTAGCTTTCTTGCGCATCTCAACAGCCTTCGACCTCAAATACAGTTTACCATGGAAGTGGAGAAAGATGGAACTCTTCCATTCTTGGACAGTCTTATTTCAAGAAACAGCAACCGTACACTGGGGCATGCTGTATACCATAAGCCTACACACGCCGATCTCTATCTGAACGCTTATAGTTTTCATCATAAGTCTCAACGACTGGTAATTCTCAATACTCTGGCCCACAGAGCTTTGTCTAGCTCTGATCCCAGCCACTTAATCCTTTCACCGATATGGACGTCCTATGACGTCCAACTTAAAATGCCCCAAACCGATATGGACGTGTATAGACGTCCTGCGCATACATGCATTTAATGCTCATTTAATGCCAATTATTTTAATCTTGCTATTTTACAATAAATTAGTTCTATAAGGAATGTAAACGTACCCTTAAAGGTTTCTTTTTGAATTGTACACCTCCAAACCTGGATAAACACCCAAGGGCACATCTGAAGATTCACAATAAATAAATTGGTTTCCTTACGAACTTCTTTTTCGCAACACACTACACATTTTCGAAATGATTACAACTTTTTTTGGTTGTGGGTGGTATACTTTTAGGAAAGTGTTTTCTCTCAAGTATGAGGGGTGATGTGGTGAATTTCTTACCCCCTAGTATAAAGAGGCCTCTGAGTATTATAATACTCAATTATGTTACGAGCTATTTATACACGCAAGTACAGGTAGATGAATGTCTTGCATGAATTTACAGCTCTGAAAATTACTAAACAACTGTGCATAGTTACATCCAGTGGTATAAAAATACTTTTTTTTATACCATTTAACTGTTTTCCGTAGAGAGGGATAGCTAGTAATAGCTGATCCGCATCACCCATATTTGACCCGCCATTTCCCCAAACAATGGAGTAGCTAACATGTCATCTGTAGACCAGCACACGTCACTGCTACCTATGCCCTAAAGATCTCCTTCATAATCGTACAACAAATCTTCAGATTTTTTACAGTAATATCAGAAGCCTGTACACATCATACGCAAGCTAATTTATTTGCTATCTTACCGGGATAAGCCATGGTTAACATTGAAATTTAACAATTTCAAATGTGCCATTCATTTAGCTCTTGATAGCTATAAGAAATCACTCTGAACACAGAGTATAAATAACTAAAATACTGAGCGAAAACAGCTGCATAAGGCTACCAGAAACCTTGGTTAAGAAACACTGTAATAACATGCTGACAGAGAGTTTTCTTTCCAGTGTGTGGGTGTGTAACACAACATATTCTCATCATATTATCGCTTGGTATAGCATAAATAAACTAAACTTGAACCAGAGAAGTCCCTTGCGTAGCTATACATACATACATTCGTTCGTATACACACAAAACAAAATGATTCAACTGTTAGGCATGTTTGGCACAAAGAATGGCTTTTGCTACAGTGAAACAAAGTAGTGAAATTTCAACGATTTATTAATGTAGTCTCTACTTTATTGTTACTGTAGATGTATACTGCCTTTAATGAGTTTTAAACCAGTTTTTGTTTTGTTTAAATAACTTAATAAATACGGAAGATATGGAATTGTATTTATGATGCATTTTTACAGCATTTAACAATTTAAATGTCCTGTTCTGTTTATTGGGTATCCGTTTCCGGCCCCTGAAGGGTTTAAATGGCCATCGGCGAAGCGGTTAAAACAGGAAGCACTTTCTGTCAAAACAGCTACTCCGAATATGACGTTGAACCCTCGATCACCAGAGCTAAGAAAGGGAAATGTGTAATACAGCAAGCGTCAGATAAGCCCACCGCTACAGCCTGTTTCTGCCGGCAACCTATCTGGCAGAATCAGCAAAATTCTGGCCAAATACATCAGGACCATCCACAAGCCACCTCCGAAGATTAAACATCTGTTGAGACCAGTGAAAGACAAACTGGAGTTCCAAGTTACGGGAGTGTACAGCATTGCCTGTGAATGTGGGACTCTGTATGTAGGACAAACCGGAATGACCATCACTACCAGAATAAACTAACATGAACAGAGCATTCGTTTAATACAACCTGAAAAGTCTAGACTGGTAGAGCATTGCTTCGATAACAACCACAGAGCCAACTTTTGGGAGACGACCATCTTGGCAAAATGCATCAGTTACTGGGAGCAGAGAGTTAAGGAGGCTTTGGCCATTTCCTCCAAGAGGAGCACGCTTAATCATGATGCTGGATTTCAGTTCAGCTCCTCTTGGAAACGGGCCTTAAAGTGGAAAGCAATCGGCTTAAGAAGCACAGATCTGTATAACTTGCTCATCAAATTAAGTAGTTATGTCTCTCTTACCTAATTAGTTTTCTACACTCACACTATCTCCTGACCTAGCATTTATTTTACTGCAAACAATCTTTTGTTCAGTGACGCGAGTATTGTTAGTGTTTTGGCTTTGTTGATTGTGTTATCTCTATTTAGTGCTTATAACATATCTTATAAATATCCTGATAATGGTAGCGATGTACGCTCCCAAATTTTGATTTCTAATCATCTTTTCACTTGGCTTGTGTCTCGAGAATATCTTGAATAAAATAACAGTATTTAAAAAGAAAATAAATTTAAGCCTGAAAAATGGGTTATTGGAGACAGAAATTCAAATTGTGCACGATTACATTTGTGGATTAGACGAAGTAGGAAAGGAGACTGGGAGCTACAGAAGAAGTAGGCTCTAGCTAAGGGGAGGTCAACACTAAGTTTACTGAGAAGATGCTTGTATATAGCACCAATGATGAAAGTATCCTCGTTTGAAAGGCTATACTCAACATTAGCAGAGTCTAGGGAGGGTTATGGGGTTGAAAATGGATGGGTGAAAATGGTCTTTGTATTAAGAGCATACTGTAAATTTATGCAGGGCGTACCCCAGAATTCAGCAAATGTAGGAGTATTTTTAGAAATGGGAAAATATAGTGCAAAAGGAATGGTGATGGAAAGAGTGGTGAAGTATTGGTACAGGATACTGGAGTTGCCGGAGGATAGCTTGATCAAGTGCTATCTCAGTTTTCAAGATGAGCATTCCAATCAGGGAATCTGGTTGAAAAGAGTAAAAGAACAGTTGGAAAAGGGTAGGTTATGTGATATATGACTGCATAGACATAGCTTAGCATGGGAAGTACGAAGGAAGTTAGATCTTAGGTCATTCCTATTAGTTCATTTTATACAGTTGCAGAGTTCCTGCAAAAATGATTATGTAAAATATAATAGTTAATGTTAATACTCTCTAACCATGAAAATAATTTTATGTTGTACAGTTTTAGTTAGGAATAGGATTTTACTGTATGTGTTCTTGTAATTTTTGTTTGTTTTTTTCTTGAAGAAACCATAAAAATGTAATTCTTTTAGGTGCTGAATAAATACAAATAATATTGGGTTGTCTCATAAATTTGTTCGATTCTTGTTACGTGTTTACGACTAAGAACTCCTGAGAACACTGCATGCGCCCATTACTTTTACGTCAAAGAAACTGCCTAACAATATGAGGTTTGTTTACAAATTCAATAATTGAAAAGAATGATATGAACACAAACCACAGCGACCTCATGGCCAAAGGTAAATAGGTCAACTTATGTAAGAATTGGTAACCAAACTTCAGTACGAGTTTGTGGATGCAACAGTGTGGAGTTGTAACTTGTGAATGTTAATATTGTGACTTTGTGGGTTCGTGAAATGACAAGTCCAATTGCACCACTCAAAAATGTTCTTTATTTCCACCGACTTACAGTTGAACACTTGCCAGTTACACAGAATTACGTAATGCACACAATTACGATTCACCAGTTCGTCCGTTGCAGTTCCACTTGCACTCGCAATTACATAAACTCCTTCAACGCACGTACGCAGTCCGTCCCCTCGCTGGGCGCTCCTCACAGCTGCTCACCAAGAACTGTTCTCACTCATTGCAGCCCGTTTTATAGGAAAATCACTGTTTACTAGAAGTCTCTGGCTTCAGTGAATCACCGCGAAGGTTCCAGACGGCAGGGGAAGAGGCGGCCAGCGACAAGTGACACTTCCCTAATCATCCCCTCAGTGACTGAGATTAATGGGTGGGTGTGGCGCTGAATACTTCACGTTTGACCCTCCTGCTGGCCAGTTCTATAGGGAGTTCCGACGTTCGGGTGACACTGCTCCCTCCTCAAAGCTGGTCGTCCCGAACAGCACCATCGCAGCGTGCCAGGCGATCCAGGTGTACCACCAACATCTTCCCTCGGGGAACCTTCTGGGTGCGGTAGACCACGTCATTAATCCTCTTCACCACCCGGTACGGTACTTGCCATGGCTGCTGGAGCTTCTGGCAGCGTCCCTTGGTCCGGGTAGGGCGGTACAACCCGACCAGGTCACCTTGCTGGAACCCTTGGGCTGTTGGCTTGCCTGTCATACCGGGTCTTCATGCGGTCGTTCGCCTTCTGGATGTTCTGGCGAGCCATCTCGTGCATGTCCTGGAGATGGTCCACCAGGTTGTCCACATACTCGGTCGCTGGCTGTTTCGCTTCCGGAGGGCTTCCAAAAGCCAGGTCACAAGGCAGGCGTAACTCTCGGTCGAACATTAAGCTGGCTGGAGTCATCCCCGTGGTGTCGTGTGTTGACGAGCGGTAGGCCAGCAAGAACAGCGGCACCTTGTCCCAGTCTCGCTGATGGCTGGCCACGACCTTCCTCAGGTCTTCCTCTAAGGTCTTGATGTACCTTTCAACCATGCCATCCGACTGGGGATGTAGAGGCGCCGTGCGGGTCTTGTTCACCCCAAGCCTTTGTAGTGCCTCCTTCGTTAGGTTGGACTCAAAATTGGTACCCTGGTCACTGTGTAGCTCTAACGGCACCCCAAATCGACAGAACACTTTCTCCACGAGGCAGTCTGTGATTGTCTTTGCCTCTTGGTTTGGGATGGCATACACCTCCGGCCACTTGGTGAAGTAGTCCACGACCACCATTAGGTACTTGTTGCCTCGTTCAGAAACTGGGAACGGTCCAGCAATGTCAACGGCGATTCGTTCGAATGGCGCACCTACGTTGTACTGCTGCATGCGACCCCGGCTCCTAGTCTGGGGGCCGCGACTCGCCGCGCACACGTGACACTGACGGCACCATCTCTCAGCATTTGCTCGGAGTCTCAGCCAGTAGTAGCGCTGCCGTAGTTTGTCAATCGTTCGGTTCGCTCCCAGGTGTCCTCCTGAAGTACCGGCGTGCACTTCTTCCAAGACTTCCGGGACCATACTCCGGGGAAGTACCAACTGTTCTCTCTGCGTCTTCCCATTGGGTGATTCCCATACCCGGAACAGCACACCCTCTCTGGTCTTCAACGAGTCTCATTGGGCCCAGTACGACTTCTAGGTGGCGCTCCTCGGTGCAATGTCCTCCCAGGTTGGTCTTGTCCCTGCCTCCACTTCCCTCAAGAGGCCCCAAGTCTGCGTCCGCCAGCTGTTCCCTCCTCAGGCCTGCGCTATCCCAGCCGTCCGCAGCCACTGCCACAACTACTCGGACTGCTGCGGCACGCTCCTTCTCTTCCACTCTTGTGCACTGGCCGCACTCTTCTGGACAGGGTCTTCGGGACATGGCGTCTGCGTTACTGTGGCTCTTCCCTCTACGATGTTCCGAGATGAGGTACTCCTGCAGCCTCTGGACCCAACGTGCTGTCTGGCCTTCCAGGTTCTTAAAGTTCAATAGCCAGGTTAGGGTGGAATGGTCAGTCCTCAGGTGGAATGGCTGACCGTACAGGTACTTGTGGAAGTGCTCCAAGGTCTTTACTACCGTCAATAATTCTCGTCGGGTGACGCAGTAGTTCTTCTCTGCCTTGGATAGCGTCTTGCTGTAGTAGACTATCATCCGCTCATGGCCGTCCTGGATCTGCGATAGGACACCTCCAATGCAATGGTCGCTGGCGTCGGTGTCCACAATGAAGGCGCCACCCGGTTGTGGGAAACCCAAAATTGGAGCACTGCACAGGGTCTCTTTTAGGTGCTGGAAAGCGTTTTCGGCGTCCTCCGTCCACACATAAGGCCGGTGTTCCTCTGTCAGGCGGGTGAGGGGTTTGGCGATGTTAGAGAACCCCTTTATGAAGCATAGGTAATAACTGCACAGCCCCAGGAAACTGCGCAACTCTTTCTTATCCTTTGGGCAAGGCCAATCTCTCACAGCCTGTGTCTTCTCCGGGTCTGTGGCAACCCCGGTTGCTGAGACTATGTGGCCCAAGTAGTTCACTTCCTTGCGGAAGAGCTGGCACTTCTTTGCGTTCAGCTTCCAGTTGGTCGACTGCAGTCTCTTTAGCACCTTACTCAGATTCTCGAGGTGATCATCAAAAGTCTTTCCGACGATAATGATGTCTTCCAGGTAAAGCAGGCAGGCGTCGTAAGTCAGCCCTCTCATCACTGACTCCATGAGGCGTTGGAAGGTAGCCGGTGCGTTGCAGAGGCCAAAGGGCATAACCGTGAACTGCCAGAGCCCTTGGCCTGTCGAGAATGCGGTCTTCTCCTTGTATCTTGTGTCTAGAGCTACCTGCCAGTAGCCCGACTTCAGTTCCAGGGTCGAGTACCACTGTGCACCAGCTAGCGTGTGGAGGGTGTCGTCAATCCGGGGTAAGGGAACACAGTCCTTCCGGGTGACAGCGTTCATCTTTCTGTAGTCTACGCAGAAGCGCAGCTCGCCGTTCTTGTTCGTCACCAAGACTACAGGGGAACACGAAGGGCTGTCCGGCTCTTCAATCACTCCCCTGGATCTCATATCCTCCAACATGTCTCGTACCGTCCCTTGCTTCGCCAGCGGAACGCGTCTAGGTGATTGCCGAATAGGCCGGGCGTCCCGTGTGTCGATGCGGTGAAGCACACGGTCCGTGCGGCCGTAGTCACTATCACCTTAGCTGAAGACGCGCTGGTATCGTCTTAGCAGTTGTCGAACTTTCTCCAGCTGCTCTGCGGTCAGGTGGTCGGCCGCTCTCTCCAGTAAACCTAGCCGGTGTTGCGTCGGCACCGGCTCCTGTGTCTTGTCGATTGCTGTTACGGTCACCACGGGCTCGCACGTTCCCAACTCCGTCCCGGCCTGGACGTCGTGATCGGTGTCCGTTGGATTTAGCAGTCTCACTGGCACCTCCTCCCGACACGGCAGCAATGCCCTGGCTACACATAGTCCGTGCACAGGCGTCTTCTGGTTCAGCATCATGTTCCTGGTTCTCTGGCCTTCCAGTCGCGCCGTCACCACCACCTCGCTCCTCGTGGGGACAACCACGTCTTCGTCCAAGACGACCCTGCAAATTCCAACGCGCTCTTCTGGTTGACGGAGTATAACCTCTTCTCCGTTGAGCTGCAGGACCTTGCCGACGTCCACCGTCGCCTCGTGGCTCCTGAGAGCATCCAGTCCCAGAATCACCTCATCAGCCACTTTCGCGACGAAAACCCACAGACGTACGGTGCTCCTTCCCAAGGTCAGCTTCAGCAGGGCCTCCTGTTCTACAGGCAAGGTGTCGCCCGATGCCGTGACAAGCTGGTATGGTCGACTCGGCTTCCTTGTCGGCAAACCCTTCGCCACGTCAAGTCTGATGATGGTCACGGCCGTCCCGGTGTCCACCAGCACGCGGCACGGCTTTCCTCTTACCCAACCGTCCGCGATGAGGCTGTCATCCATACGCCGACTGACAGCGCGCAGTGTCACTCGAGGGGACGGTGGTGATGGCGCCGACGTGCCCCTCTCCACGAAGGCCCTTACTCGTTTTCCGGCTGCTCTTCCTGGTGTGGGCAGTCTCTCTGCAGGTGTCCGGGCTGTCCACACCCCCAACACAGGCCACTAGGTGTTCGCCGGCGTCCCTTGGCTGGTCTTCTGTCTCCGGCGTAGCGGACACTCCTCGTTCTCGACGTCGGGATAGCTGTTACCTTGGCCGCCTCCATCCTTAATGCTACCGTTAGCGCCTCGTGGATTGTTTTATAATCGCCGAGCATTAGGCGCTGACGAATCTCCGTGTCCCGTACCCCGTCAACGAAGGTGTAGGCAGCTTTCCGGGACACGAAATCTGGTGGGAGGTCGACTAGGGCCTTGCTTGCCAGTTGTTCAACTGCCAGGGCGAACTCCTGCAGCGTCTTCCCTGGCTGCTGTGACCTTGCCTTTAGCTGGCTGCGGTACGCTGCGGCTAAGCGGTGGTTTCCGAAACGATTCTCCAGGGCCTCCCAGATGTCCTTGGGCGCCACCGTTGTCTGCACCGCGTTTAGGACTTCCGCGGCCCGTCCCTGGAGCCTGGCTATTAACTGTGTGGCCTCCTCCTCTGGCGACCATTTGTTGTGCTTGGCCACTGCGTCGAACTGGCGGCGGAAGCCTTCAAACGTTGACGCGCTGTCATACTTGGGAGGTTTGACGCGCGCAGATGTTGTGTCGCGTCCCGGCGCGTCGGCCTTCAAATCCTTCAGCTTCCTGCCGACGACGTCCTCCACCATGGTGTTCAGGGGCTTGACGCTGCTGTTGGCCTTTCCCTCCAGGTTGTTTACGCGGTTCGCAAGGTCTTCGACGTCTTCCACCACGGCGTTCAGGGACTTGGCGTTACTGTCGGCCTTTTCCTCTAGGTCATTGAAGCGGTTCGCCAGGTCCTCGACGCGCTCGTCCACTTGGCCCATCCGCTCTCCCAGCTCCGTCACGTCATCCCTCACGCCGGCCAACTGTTCTTCAAATTTGGCGGCGAGAGCCTCGTTCGCCACCTTCATTGCCGTGGTCAGTTCGGCCATCTTTGCGGTCATTGTCGTGGCCAAGTTGCTGTTTGCCGCTTCTGTGATTGTTGTTAACTCGTTCATCTTCGCGGCCAAGTTGTTATTTGCCGCCTTCATTTGTTTCAGTTCCGTGGCCAGGTTATTATTTGTAGTCTCCAGCTTCGCGGCCAGGCTGTTAATTCGGCTTTCATTTCCATCATCTTCTCCAAATTTTTTTCCAATGCCGCGTCCATGGTTGTAATGTTCGGTGATGCTATCGTCCCGCTTCCTGACACCAGTGTGACTTTGTGGGTTCGTGAAATAAAAATTCCAATTGCACCACTCAAAAATGATCTTTATTTCCACCGACTTACAGTTGAACACTTGCCAGTTACACAGAATTACGTAATGCACACAATTACGATTCACCAGTTCGTCCGTTGCAGTTCCACTTGCACTCGCAATTACGTAGACTCCTCCGACGCACGTACGCAGTCCGTCCCCTCGCTGGGCGCTCCTCACAGCTGCTCACCAAGAACTGTCCTCACTCATTGCAGCCCTTTTTATAGGAAAATCACTGTTTTCTAGAAGTATCTGGCTTCAGTGAATCACCGCGAAGGTTCCAGACGGCAGGGGAAGAGGGAAGAGGCGGCCAGCGACAAGTGACACTTCTCTAATCATCCCCTCAGTTAGTGACTGAGATTAATGGGTGGGTGTGGCGCTGAATACTTCACGTTTGACCCTCCTGCTGGCCATTTCTATAGGGAGTTCCGACGTTCGGGTGACAATATGGAAGGCAAGAAGGAACATTTTCGATATTTAATGCTGTTTTATTACCGTAAAGGTAAAACTGCCTCACAAACTCAACAGAAAATTTGTGCTGTGTACGGAGAAGCTGCAGTGACGAATCGGGCATGTCAAAAATGGTTTACTCGATTTCGAGCTGGGAACTTCTCTGTGAAAGACAAACCTCGTTCTGGACGACCTGTGGTTACGGATGAGGAAAGGATAAAGGACATGATTACGAACAACCCCAGAATAACAACTCGGAAGGTAGGTCAGGAGCTAAACTTATCTCATGCAACTGTAGCCAGACACCTAAAGAAACTTGGTAACGTAAATCTTTGGGATGTATGGGTTCCGCACGAACTGAGTGAACAAAATTTAGTTCAGCACATTTCCGTCTGTGATGCATTGGTAAGACGCAATGAAACTGCCCCTTTTCTGAAACAGCTGGCTACAGGAGACGAAAAGTGGATTGTGTACAACAACATCCGAAAGAGAAAGTCATGGCGTAAGAAAGGGGAACCACCACTCTCAATTCCTAAACTGGGGCTTCATCCTGAGAAGATTATGCTGTGCATTAGGTGGGACTGGAAAGGAATTATTTATTACGAATTTCTTCCTCCTGGGGAGACCATCAGTTCAGAGAAATACTGTTCTCAGTTGGATCTTCTGAAGGTTGCCCTAGGAGAGAAAAGGCCAGAATTAGGATCTAACGGTGGAGTTGTCTTTCATCAAGACAATGCCAACCCACACACTTTTATGGTAACTCGTCAGAAATTACGGGATTTCGACTGTGTTACCTCACCCGCCTTATTCTCCAGACAGTGCCCCATCCGACTATCATTTATTCCAATCCCTGCAAAACTTACTTAATGGCAAACGCCTTACTTCCTTGGAGGATTGCAGACTCGCCGTAGAAGAGTTCGTCAACCAGAAAACTGCAAGATTTTGGAAAAATGGAATTGATAAGCTTCCTGAGAACTGGAGATATGTTATTGATAATAATGGTGCATACTGCACAAAATAAAGTTTGTTTTGAGAAGTTCATTGCCTTGTTTACTTTCAATGACCTTGGGTATGTAAACAGATTACCCCTAGATAATTAGGCAACTTCATTGCCGTAGTTGTGATGCGGGCATACAGTGCAGGCATTCTTTGTCGTAAACACGTAACAAGAATCAAACAAATTTATGAAACAAACCAATACTACCGCCACCGCGACCGCGATCTAGATTTGAGCATATGGATCACTGTGTGGGTTGAGATTAAAAAGAAAAGATAACTGGTCCGTTTTAGGATGTTTGGAAGAGAATCAAACTTGGTAAAGTATTTAGAAATCTGTGATAAAAGGGAAAGAGAAGTAATAGTGTAGTACAGATTAGAGATTTGGAAACTGAGGGGTCTAAAGGGTAGTGTACTGCAAGGTTACGGGCAATATGTGGGGACAAAGAGAATGGAAAGCATATTATAGGGAAATGTAGAGGTACAGATGAATGGAGGAAAAAAACTGATTGGGGAAAACTAGCTGAGAAAGAAAAAGTATTGTAACCATAAAGAAAATGCTTTCTGATATGAATCAGATTAGAGAATTTCTATGGATGGTATGGAAATGGTAAATTGACAGATGTTATGAGTAGGACTTTACAATGCGAATTTTAGATCATTGAATGTATTAGAAAAAGGATGTGAAGGATTGGTAGTATTTTAGATATCTGTTGGTTAAGTGACTAGGGTCAATTCCAGTAGATGCAATTTATGTAATAGCTTGGCACTAAAAAGTAATTATAAAACCTCACCGGTGTTGCAAAAGAGATTCTGCAGATTCGGTGTAGAGGCTCAAAGCTGGGCTAATTGAAAAAGCTCCAGCATTACGCAGGCCACAATGATAGATTGTGTCTAACCTTTTCAGTGCACATGGATGTGCTGAAGAAAAATGGTACGACCGTATGTAATTTGGATTGGTTCACTGCGCGATACAACCACCGCAGCTTTGCGATCACACCCCATGTTTTGCACTTGATACTCACAAGATCACATCGTGCTTTTAGCTGTGATATATGCGTTGACCAGCTAAGCTGTATATCAAATGTCAATCTCAGGAACCTCATCTCATTTGCAAAAGGTAGTAAATGTGGACCTAATTGGAGTGAAATTGGCAATTGATACCGATGGTGCCAGAAGTTAACGCAAATTGTTTTCTCAGTTGAAAAACTAAACCAATTTTAGATCTCCAGCCTTGAAGGTTATCTAAACATGGGTGTAAAGGATGCCCTAAAATGGTGTACGCTGGGAAGTATAGTTGATGGCAAAGTTGTCTACAAATAAGCATGACGAAACTCCTGGGGAAACACATTTCGATATAGAATTAAAAGTAATATCAAACACAGTAACAATAGGATCTCTGAGGCATTCCGAAATTCGGAATAAAATAACTAGCCCATCCATGCTCGGAAAACACGGTATTTCATAAGCTCTTGAAGGTACATTGGAAGACGTCCATGTACTTTTGAGGTGTGCAGGGTAGCCTGGCTCCCCAACAGCCTTCTCAAGATTAAAACATATCCCCAGGGTATAATATCCCAGAATTCTTCATAAATTCCTTCGTCATCTGTGTCTACAACATCTGGATATCGGTCAGAAGCTTCTGTGATTCCAGTTACCACACAAACCATTAACTAAATGGTGAGTGAAGTAGAGCAGTAGGTCGATCCTATCCAGCTTTCAAATGGTATTGTGATTTTATGGGTTCGTAGAATTAAAAGTTCAGTTGCAGAAATTCAAATTGTTCTTTATTTCAATAGAAACACAATTTGGTCAACCCTTACAGTCGCAGAATTATGTAACATAGACAAATACAATGCTCAAGGTCGTTGACCATTAACAAAAGAGTTCACTTTCAAAACACAGCTGTACGCGGATGATCCTCAACTTCCAATTCGACTGTGACTGGCGATCGCGGCTCCTTTTTATACGACCATTCATGATTCCAGACGGCTGTGGAATGGTCTCTATCAATCAAGATGTCTCTAGAACTTTCTAGTTATCTTTCTTTAGTCGTTTTGGCAAGCCTTTTATCTCCGCGCTATCTTTATCTGTTTCGTCAAGATCTTTATCTCCGCATTGCTCTATCTGTTCCTTATCTCTCCGCGCCAAACTGTTTGTGCGCCCGGCCCCAAAAGTGCTCGCAACAGTATTTTGGTGGATTTCCCCATTTTTTAGAAAATGTTGCGTCAACCCAAACACGATTATAGGCCTCAAGCAAGCATACCTTGCCTCCAGGAGAGAGCTGCTGTAACATTCTTAAGTCGATACCGTCTGGTTCTGGTGCTAAAAGTCACGAGAGATGAAACTGTGTTCTAATTCATAGTAAAAGCGATTGTAATTTTCAAGGTTTGTGGAACGAAAAGATAAACTTTGTGATTCCACTTGAGTCGTGATTGGGAGGAACTCAAACCTATACTTATCTGAATAAACACTTCGAAACCACTGCCAAAGGTATTAGCCACGTCAGACGGATCAGCAACCGGCAACTGGCATATGGGTCGATTTTCCGGCAAGGCACTGTAACTTATCCCGTATGACCGAGGAAGCTGTATATATATTAAAAAATTTTTCCATGATGTCTTTTTGCTAACCAGAAATTATTACGTGTGTAGATTTTGCACACATTTTTGTACTGAGTCAGGTTACCCAGTGTAGGATGTCATGTAAGCTTTTAGAACACGCTTACAAGCATGAATGACATTCCGGCAGGGTTATGTCCGCTAGGGACAGGAAATCAATGTGTGTTCGTAGGCGAACGAGGAATAGACTAATCTGCAGCGGAAGGATCTTATTTGTGAGATACTCAGCTAGATCATTCATATAGTTGCGGTCGTAATTAAAAACAGCCAACTGGTTTGAAAAGTTTCCAGTTGGCATGTTCGAAGTGCCAGCTAGGCAACGTTGTGGAACACACATCTTGTACCGACTGATTTACTGGCTTAATTCCTGTTACTTCTGGTTGGAGCATAGGACACATATAAGAGCTCTTCATCTAACTCGATTTGTTGTCACAGTTTAATATTCTTCCACAACTTCCCAATTTGCCTCGGCTTCCACTGTTCAGTACCATGTTATCCTTGGTCTCCCTCTTCCTCTAGCTTTGTGGATTCCATTTAGTAGCCTCTTTTGGAATGCTGTCTGAACTTTTGCACAGTGTATGACCTATCCATTTCAATTTACGTTTGTTTATTTGAATTTCTGTCTTGCGTTGTTGAGTTCGCTCCCAGGATTCCTGATTTTATATAGTATCCAGCCATCGCACTTCTAAGATGGTTCTTAAACATCTGTTATTGAAAGTCTGGACCTTGGATGCTATCTCTCGTCATCTTCCACGTCTCACACCTATAGAAGAGCACCGATTTCACATTTTTCTCAAAGATCCTCAATTTAGTTTTTGTTCTCAATTGTCTGGACTTCCATACCAGCCAGAGATGGGGAAAGGTCCCTTTGGGCCTTGTTTACCCTATTTTGGACATCCTCATTTACCCCTCCAGTTCTAGAAATAATACTTCCTAGGTAACAGAAGTTGTCAACTCTTTCTATCTCATGCTCCAGTGGGTTCCTGCTTCTGGCATGGATTCTTAGCTCCTTTGTCTTGGCAATGTTTATTTCGAGTCCCATCTTTCGTTCTTCCATTTCGAGGTCTTTCATTTTCTCAGTTATATGTCTAAATGAATGAGATAATAGACGTATATCATCCTCAAAGTTCAAATGTTCAAGATGATCCATCATGCCCCATTGTATTCCCCTCTGCTTCCCTTCAACTACTTTTCTAATGTCCTAAACAAAAACAGCAAAGGTGAGAGTGGGCACCCTTGTCTCACTCCTGATTATTTGAAAGGGCTCCGAAAGGTCTCCATCATGTTCCACTTGGCAGGTATAACATTTAACATAACATTTTTACCATGTTGATTTTTGTTGAAACCCCACATCCCTGTGTTGCTCTCCAGATTGCTTGGCGCTGTACACTGTCAAAGGCTCTTTCAGAGTCAACAAATGTCAGGTACAGTGAAGAATGATATTACAGGGACTGTTCTACTATAATTCATAAACTGTTTGGTCTATAGACCAAAGGATCGGAGTTCTCTAAAACTTGCCTGCTCTTTCCGATCTTACCCTCCAATGGTTCCCTCAATCAGTTCAGTAGGATTCTCGAAAAAAAAAAAAAAAAAACTTTACTTGGTATAGGCAAGAGTGCAATACATCGCCAGTTGGTGCAACAAGTCAGTTCCCCCTTCTTTGGTAATTTTAACAAAGTGCCTTCTTCCAATTCTCTGGGAGTGTCTCCGTCTTCCATATGTCATAGAACAATGGCAAAAGCATCTCAGCTGTCAACTCGTCATCTACATTCAACACCTCAGTCACAATATTATCCACGCCTGGTGTTTTGCTTGCCTTACCACTTTTCAGTGCCTTTATGATCTCACTCTTCGTCGGCACGTTGATAATTGAGCACCCGCATACAATAATGGGGTAAATCTCAAAACACCTAATAGAGCTACAGTCAAACAATTCAGAAGATAATATTTCAGTAACAGCTGTCTACAATATTTCGAGACCTCACAGGTCTTTATCTGGCAACATTTGGGAATGTATTTATTGATATATTAATGGTACCTGAACTGAATTATAAGATGTATAATAATAATAGTGAAAAATGACTTACCCCATTATTGCATGAATGTTCCGAAAAATGTAACCTTATTCGAAATAATCAAATAAAACATTGTAATTTCTCTGCACTTTTAGATATACTTTGACTTTCACCACCAATTGGAAGCAGGAAACTTATTTACAGGCATAAAGAATATTATAATTCAATCACCTGTTAATCTCGAGATTTAACTGTATTGGAACACCACAGTGAAGCGAAAAATTATTAAATTTTAGATGAGTCGTATTTTTTACATCAAGCTTCAGTCGCATAAGAGCCGTAGATGCAAACTATGATTTGCGAAACATGTCCTCAAAATAGGTACAAAAGTGAAGCAGATGTGTAAAAAATACGACTCATCTAAAATTTAATAACCTGTTAATCTGTTTACCAGTCACATAAGCATGTCTCACTAGTCACTCTCACTTGAACTGCTGTCAGCTTGTTGTGATTGACATTTGGTTGCTTGATCAATAAATTTGCTCATAAACATTTTGCCTTTTTCTGATAAGTAACAGGACAGGGATTTGATGTCATCTAATTTAAGCCTTAACACCAATATTCACAGTGGTACCTGAAGCTTGTATAGCTTCACAATGCTATATGTATATGTCACAAGTTGTATAGCTTGAAGCTTCTTCTTATTTGGACATACCTTGTATGTTTTTAATAAGACAATATTAGAGTAACTTTCTTGAACAACCAAAGTACCATCGGGCTTGTAGGATACCATTTGAGCCTTGGAGAGGTTAAGTCCTTTACTCTGTAGTTTCAACTGATTACTCTGCCTTAGTGCAGTATCATAATCTAACACAATTCCCTTAAGGACAATGAATGAAGGCTTCTTAGTATTTCTTATTAAGTTGATGTAATCGCTAGGTGTTTCAATGACTTCTTTTTTCTTAAGTTTTTGTGAATATGTAGCAAAATTTTGATCACACTGGCAGCAACTATGCCCCGAACAGGGAAAACATGTCTAATGGTGATTCCCAACGTCACAGGAATATACAGGAAAAATCTAACTACAGTCTGAATCCTGTTTTGCCCACAGCAAGCATCAGAAAATACTGTAAGATTTGTCTGGTGTAGAAGCTCATGTTGCAAAACGTAAAGCAAAAGAACAGATACTTTTGGTTCCTTTCTTGTATTCACCTTCCATGAAATGAAACATGTAAGAGTTGTTATGTGAATGCACATGCACATTAAACAAAAACATCCAAATCAGTCTTTTATAGAATTGTTCAGTTACAGGAATGCGAGGTAATGGCAAGTTCCGGGCATAAACAAACTCTATTATTACATTTTTCTCATCAGGTTTTACAAGATCCTTTTTCATTTGTTAATAAACTTAAAGTTTCTTATTATGCACCTTATGTTCTATGATTTCTTCTGGGGATGCATTACCTTGCTCTGCTTTAAAACAGAAATCACAAGCATCAGTTCTGTGGCATTTAAATGAATATTCCAGATTGGCATTGAAGTACTTTTGAAACGTACTAAAAGCAATGGGAAGATCATCCATAGAAACACTTAGATAGTACTCAGAGAAAAGTGTGTACAGGCCATTCATGTTAAGTTCTGGGTTGCAGAAATAACGTCTGCCAGTCCTTGTACTAGAATAGTATGAACGTTTGCTTGGAAACTGCTTGTAAAAAGTATTGTGACTTTGTGGATTTGTAGAATTAAAAGTCCAATTTGCCAAAATTCTAAATGTTCTTTATTTGCATAGAAATACACTCCATAGCAGCAAAATTACATCACATATCACAACACAATCTTCCAAGGTTGATGACAATAACAAACAGCGTTCAGACAACAACACTCTCAGCTGTTCTCTGCTTACGTCTCGCGACTCAATCACTCTTGGCGAGTCAGCACTTCCTTAAATACTTCATTCCTAAATTTGAGATATTTCCAGAACAATAAAGAAACCGAATAATCCACATATTACCAGAAATTTCCATTTATCTCAGTTTGTTTCGGTAAGTCTTATCTCAAGCGCTATGTTTATCTGCTTATGCAAGCTCGTTATCTATGTGAAACCTATCCGTCTGTTGTCTTTATCTGCAGTCTCTTTTGTGTACACAAACCGCGCTTCTCTCTCGGCAACGAAACTTCCGTGCTCTCTCGCCGCAACACTACTCCCTCCTCAAGGCCGGTCGTCCTGATCCAAGCGGGCCAGACGATCCAAGTGTACCACCATCTTCCCTCGGGGCACCTTCTGGATGTGGTAGACCACGTCGTTAATCCTCTTCACCAGCCGGTACGGTCCTTGCCTCGGCTGTTGAAGCTTCGGGCAGCGTCCCTTGGTCCGAGTAGAGCGATACACCAGACCAGGTCACCTTGCTGGAACCCTTGGCTGTTGACTTGCCTGTCGTATCTGGTCTTCATGCGGTCGCTCGCCTTCCGGATGTTCTGACGAGCCATCTCATGCATATCATGGAGATGGTCCACCAGGTTCTCCACGTACTCGGTTAATGGCTGTTTTGCTTCCGGGGGCTTCCAAAAGCCAGATCACAGGGGAAGCGTAACTCTCGGCCGAACATTAAGCTGGCTGGCGTCATCCCAGTGGAGTCGTGCTCATGTAGACGAGTGGTAGGCCAGCAAGAACCGTGGCATCTTGACATCCCAGTCTCGCTGATGGCTGAACACGACCTTCCTCAGGTGCTCTTCTAAGGTCTTGATGTATCTCTCCACCATGCCGTCCGACTGTGAATGTAGGGGTGTGATGAGGGTCTTGTTCATCAAAGTCTTTCTAGCGCCTCCTTCATCAGGTTGGACTCTAAATTGGTGCCCTGGTTGTTGTGGAGCTCTAACGGCACCCCAAATCGGCAGAACACATGCTCCACAAGGTGGTCTGTGATTGTCTTTGCCTCCTGATTCGGGATGGCATACACCTCCGGCCAATTGGTGAAGTAGTCCACGACCACCGTCAGGTACTTGTTGCCACGGTCGGATACTGGGAATGGTCCAGCTATGTCGACGGCGATCCTTTCGAATGGCGCTCTGACGTTGTACTGCTGCATGAGACCCCGGCTCCTAATGTGGGGGCCACGACTCGCCGCGCACTCTTGACATTGACGGCACCATCTCTCAGCGTCTGCTCGGAGCCTCAGCCAGTAGTAACGCTGTCGGAGTTTGTCGATAGTTCGGTTTGCTCCCAGGTGTCCTGAAGTACCAGCGTGCACTTCCTCCAAAACCTCCGGGACCTTACTCCGGGGAAGCACCAACTGCTCCCTCTGCGTCTTCCCATCAGGTGATTCCCATTCCCGGAATAGCACGCCCTCTCTTGTCTTCAGCGAGTCCCATTGGGCCCAGTACGACTTGTAGGTGGTGCTCCTCGGTGCGATGTCCTCCCAGATTGGTCTTGTACCTGCCTCCACTTCTCTCAAGAGTGGCCCCAAGTCTGTGTCCGGCAGCTGCTCCCTCCTCAGGCCTGCGCTAACCCAGCCATCCGCAGGCACTGCCGTGACCACTCGGACAGGTGCGACACGCTCCTTCGCTTCCACTCTTGTGCACTGGCCGCACTCCTTTGGGCAGGGTCTTCGGGACATGGCGTCTGCGTTACCATGGCTCTTCCCACTACGATGTTCAGAGGTGAAGTCGTACTCCTGCAGCCTCTGTACCCAACGTTCTGTCTGGCCTTCCAGGTCCTTAAAGCCCAATAGCCAGGTTAGGGCGGACTGGTTAGTCCTCAGGTGGAATGGCTGACCATACAGGTACTTGTGGAAGTGCTCCTAGGTCTTTACCACCACCAGTAACTCTCGGCGGGTGACGCAGTAGTTCTCTGCCTTGGATAGCGTCTTGCTGTAGTAGGCTATCACCCGCTCGTGGCCGTCCTGGACTTGGTAGAGGACACCTCCAATGCAATGGTCGCTGGCGTCAGTGTCTGTCCACAATGAAGGTGCCACCTGGTTGTGGGAATCCCAGAAGAGGAGCACTGCACAGTGTCTTCTTTAGGTGCTGGAAAGCGTCTTCGGCGTCCTCCATCCACACATAAGGCCGGTGTTCTTCAGTCTGGCGGGTGAGGGGTTTGGCGATGTCGGAGAACCCCTTGATAAGACGGCGGTAGTAACTGCACAGCCCCAGGAAAGTATGCAATTCTCTCTTATCCTTTGGCCGAGGCCAATCTCTCACGGACTGTGGCTTCTCCGGGTCTGTGGTCACTCCGATTGGTGAGATTATGTAGCCCAAGTAGTTCAGTTCCTTGCACTTCTTTGCATTTAGCTTCAAATTGGTCGCCTGCAGTCTCTGTAGCACCTTACTCAGATTCTCGAGATGGTCTTCGAAAGTCTTACCAACGGTGATGATGTCCAGGTATAGGAGGCAGGTCCCATAAGACCAGCCCTCTCATCACTGACTCCATTAGGCGTTGGAAGGTAGTCGGTGCGTTGCAGAGGCCAAAGGTCATAACTGAACTTCCACAGCCCTTGGCCTGTCGAGAATGCGGTCTTTTCCTTGTCTCTCGGGTCTAGAGCCACCTGCCAGTAACCGGACTTCAGGTCCAGGGTTGAGAAACACTGTGCACGAGCTAGCGTGTCCAGGGTGTCGTCCATCCGGGGTAAGGGGAAACAGTCTTTCCGAGTGACAGCGTTCAGCTTCCTATATCCACGCAGAAGCGTAGCTCGCCGTTCTTCTTGATCACCAAGGGCTGTCAGACTCTTCAATCACTCCCCTGGATTTCATGTCATCTACCATATCCCGTACCGCAGCTTGTTTTGCCAGCGGAATGCGTCTAGGAGGTTACCGAATAGGCCGGGCATCTCCGGTGTCGTTGCGGTGGAGCACACGGCCGTAGTCGCTGTCGCCTTGGATAAAGACGCGCTGGTATCGCCTGAGCAGTTGTCGAACTTTCTCCAGCTGTTCTGCGGTCAGGTGGTCGGCCGCCCTCTCCAATAACCCTTCCAGCCGGACCCTAGGTGCTGCGTTGGTACCGGCTCCTGTGTCTTGTTGATTGCGGTTACGCTGACCATGGGCTCGCACGTCCCCAGCTACGTTCTGGCCTGGACGTCATGATCGGTGTCTGCTAGGTTGAGCAGTCTCACTGGTGCCTCCTCTCGGCACGGCAAATATGTCCTGGCTACAGAGTCCGTGCACAGGCGTCATCTGGTCCAGCATCATGTTCTTCGTCCGCTGACCTTCCAGTCGCGCCGTCACAACCACCTCACTTCTCGCGGGGACAACCACGTCTTCCTTCAGGACGACCCTGCATATTCCATGGCGCCCTTCGCGGTGCCGGAGTATGACTTCTCCATTGAGACGCAGGACCTTCCTGACGACGTCAACCGTCGCTTCGTGGCTCCTGAGGGCCTCCAATCCCAGTATCACCTCCTCAGCCGCCTTCACGACGTACACCAACAGACGCACGGTACTCCGTCCCAAGGTCAACTTCAGTAGGGCCTCCTTCTCCACAGGCAAGGTGTCGCCCGATGCCGTCACAAGCTGGTATGGTCGGCTCGGCTTCCTCGTCGACAAACCCTTGGCCACGTCAGGGCTGATGATGGTCAGGGCTGCCTCGGTGTCCACCAGCACGCGGCACGGCTTCCCTCTCACCCAACTGTCTGCGATGAGGCTCTCTTCCATTCGCCGGCTGACGGCGCGCAGCGTCACCCGAGGGGATGGTGATGTCGCCGCCGACGTGCTTCTCACCACGCCGGGCCTTACTCGTTCTTCCGGCTGCCATTGCTGTTATCTGCTGTCTCTCTCCATGTTTGCCGACCGGCCGCACCCGCACCACACGCTACTAGGTCTTCGCCGGCGTCCCTTGGCTGGTCTTCGGTGTAGCGGACACTCCTCGTTCTGGAAGTCGGGGTAGCTGTCACCTTGGCCGCTGCCATCCTCAGTGCTGCCGTTAGCGCCTCGTTGATGGTTTTATAATCGCCGAGCATTAGGCGCTGATGAATCTCCGTGTCTCGTACCCCGTCCACAAAGATGTAGGCAGCCTCTTGGGATACATACTCTGGTGGGAGGTCGACTAAAGCTTTGCTAGCCAGTTGCTCCATTGCCAGTGGGACTCCTGCAGCGTCTTCCCTGGCTTCTGTGACCTTGACTTCAGCTGGCTGCGGTAAGCGGTGGTTTCCAAATCGGTTCACTAGGGCTTCCCAGATGTCCCTGGGCGCCGCCGCTGTCTGGACCGCGTTCAGTACTTCCGCGGTCCGACCCTGGAGACTGGCTATTAGCTGTGCCGCCTCTTCTTCTGGTGACCACTTGTTGTGTTTGGCCACCGTGTCGATATGACGGCGGAAGATTTCGAAAGTTGTCGCGTCGTCGTATTTATGAGGTTTGACGCGCGCAGATGTGTCGCGTCCCGGCGCGTCGACCTTTAAATCCTTTAACCTCCTGCCGACAACGTCCTCCACCATGGCGTTCACGGACTTTGTGTTGCTGTCGGCCTTTCCCTCCAGCTCGTTAACGCGGTTTGGCAGGTCTTCGAGGGATTTGAGGTTATTGTCGGCATTTCCCTCTAGGTCGTCAATGCGTTCGTCCACTTGACCCATCCGCCTGCCCAGCTCGGTGACGTCATCCCTCACGCCGGTCAATTGCTCTTCAAATTTTTCGGCGAGGGCCTCGTTCCCAGCCTTCATTTCCGTGGTCAGTTTCGCCACCTTTGTAGTCAGATTGTAATTTGTCGTCTCCAACGTTGCCGCCAGGTCGCTATTTGCCGCCTCCGTCTTCGTTGTTAATTCGGCCTTCATTTGTTTCATCTTCTCGGTGATGTTAGCCGCCTTCATTTCTTTCAGTTCAGCTGCCAAGTTGTTATTTGTGGTCTCCAGCTTTGCGGTCAGGCTGTTATTTGCCGCTAGTTTTCGCAGCGAGGTTGTCATTCGCCGTCTTCATTTCTTCCATTTTCTGTAGAATCTATTCTAATGCCGCCTCCATGGTGCTAACGTCTCACTTCTGACACCAGTTGTGACTTTGTGGGTTCGTAGAATTAAAAGTTCGATTTGCCGAAATTTTCAATGTTCTTTACTTGCATAGAACTACACTCCATAGCAGCAAAATTAAATCACATATCACAACACAATCTTCCAAGGTCGATGACAATAACAAACAGCGTTCAGTTTACAACAACACTCTCAGCTGTTCTCTGCTTACGTCTCGTGACTCAATCACTCTTGACGAGTCGGCACTTCCTTAAATACTTCATTCCTAAATTCGATATATTTCCAGAATGAAGAAACCGAATAATCCAGATATTTCCATTTATCTCAGTTTGTTTCGCCGTGACAGTATGTAACAGCTCCCGTATTTCATCGTCTACTTTATTGGGACAAATATCGTGTTTATCTCTCTTATCACAGAGTGTAACATTATTAACCATTTTAGTTTGAGGCACATCAATTTGTTTGATAGTCACTTGTAATAGTTCATACACAAATGTTTTACATACACCACACTTTTCACCTCTTACATCTATGAAGTATTTCCAACACCATTTTTCAATTTTTGTTTTTGGACTTCTTGTGTTAGCCTTAGGCTCACTCTTCATTAAACCAGCTAGAGAATAGTTCTGCTGATTATAGTCTCCAATATCCCAAAAAGATGTGAAAATTTCTTCTTGCTTCTTTTTTTAGGTTGTTTTACATTTTATTACAGCATTTATCCAAAGTATTTTTATAGGTGTAAATTATCGTGGATTCCACCATATTGCTTCCCCTGTAAGGATAAAGTGTATTACATCTCAATATTAAACACACAACTTCAAAATATAATATATTATTAAATTATATTACTATTTTCCAGTACAGTTCATATGTTACTTCATTAACGAAGACGGCCGCGCCGTGGCTCAGTGGTCAGACCACTTGGCTCTCACCAAGGCAGCCGGGTTCGATCCCAGGCGACCGCAAAGTGAGATTTGTGGTGGATAGCACGGCGCTGGGGCTGATTTTCTCCGGGATCTCCGGTTTCCCCCGCCATCTCATTCCACTGGTCGACCATCTTCATTTTATGTATCACCAGTGTCATCGCCTGCTGTGCTGTATGTAGTAAAAGCAGGCGTTAAACACTACACATTTCACATTTAATTTACAAAGTTTACATTGTATGTATGCTTACCTTATTTCTTAGTTTCTTATTTACATTTCTCTTCCAAAGTCTCGAAGTTGCTAACCTTTTCCTTCCTTCCTTATTTCTTTTCTCTTTTTCTTCAGCAAGGGACAAATCACCTATAAAATCTGAATCTGAGCACAATTTGCTTTGTTGTGACTGTGTAGCAATCAGCTGCCGGATAATGAAACACTGAGCGCGTAACTCGTAGAAACCATGCTACTATCTCTCTGCTGTTTCTTAGAAGTATAATGAAACAATGAACGTGTGATTTATAGAAACATGCAGCATTGTAACAAAGCACATGCTACAGTCTATCGCCTGTTCTTAGAAGTATAATACTGACCCATTATTACAGAACAGACATTGAGGATTCCAAATTTCACATACTCGGCATAAATGAGATAACCAGACCTGAAATTCTCTTTCCATCTTCTCATTTGTTCTTCACTATTCGCACGTAAGCTTCTTACCTTCCATGGATTTCCTACGCTGATTGAATTTATTTTGGGACAGCTATTTTGTAATGTAAAGTTGTTTTGAGTCTCCTCTAAATGCTGCGCCAACTCTGCTAGGCTGTTTAGCTGATTTCTTCCTACATGTCTTGCTGTTTTCTTTATTTGTTGGTTCAGTTCGCTATATTGTTCTCTCAAGCTTCTTTCCATTGTTTCATCTTTGGAATTATTTAGCTTTATTTTGATATCTCTTCTACCTTCTTCCATGTATTGTCTGACATCCATTCCTTTCTCCTATTTTGCTTAAATCCCAATATCTCTTCACTTCTACTTAGGAAGGCTGATTTTACACTTTCCCATTTTCCATTCACTCTCGTTTCACTTGGTCCTCTTCCTGCATTATCTAGATAAGTGATCTTAGTTTGATTACAAAATTCTCTTTAACTTCAGTGTCTTTCAATTTTGCAACGTTGAATTTTTTCTTTCCACTTTGTTTATTTCTTCACTTTACTGCAGCAATCTTCAGTTTAAGTTCAGCTATTACCAGGTGTTGTCGCTTCCACAATCTGCACCTCTTTTGTTGTGTGTCTAAGAGGAATCGTCTCCATATCTGGCTGATTGCAAAGTAATCAATTTCATTTTATGTCCTATCTGGCGAGATCCATGTTACTTTGTGGCATGTCCTGTGAGGAAAAGTTGATCCACCGATCACCAGATTGTTATTAAGGTAGAGTTCATCAAAGCGCTCTCCATTTCCATTTGGACTCCCTCTCCGTGTTTCCCTAGAACTCTTTCCACCCCGTCATTTTTATTCCCAATCTTGGCATTCAAATTACCCATTAGCATTTTGATCTGATCTTGATCTTTGTCAGGATACTTTCAAGCTGTCCATAAAAGTGGTCCTTTTTCGGATGTGCTGTTTCTGTTGAGGCATATCACTGTATCAGATGAATATTTCTAACTGTGCTGTAATGATGTGGTCTGAAATGGGGTTCCAGTCAAGGAGGCTTTTCCGTGCTTCTCTTGTCAGCAACAGCCCCAATCCGCTTTGGTGGTCTTTATATTCTTCCTTTCCCGAACATAACAATGTTTTACCAGCTATCAACTGATGTTCTCCAAAGCTCCATCTTGTACTAAGGGACTACTAAGACATGTCAATAGATTAGAATGTATATAAGAGATGCCATTCCATTGTAAGGAAGCTGCTAACTTGGATTATTTACTGCTAAATCAATGTAGGAAAAGATGTTAAATGAGTCGAAAAGAAATTCATCCATGTGAGGATCATTATGGTGCCTCCCCGTACAGGAATACCCTCTTCAGATTTAACATCACACTTTAGTGAGTTACACTGCCTGTTTTTTTAACGCCTTGAGAATGTAACTTAGCTTTCTGTAAAGATGTGACAAACGAATCGTGCTTCTTGAGCAAGTTGCATTCTAATTCCACGTGTGTTCCATTGTAGGTTATCCACAGTAAGAATATGGGATAACATTCGAATGTAACTCAACATTAATTTGATTATCTCCACTGTCTTAAATTACTCATCTGTAAGTCACTGGCAATGGCTACAACTTGAAAACCATTGCATTCTAACATTACACATTTCAGGGTAGCCATACTGTTGTAAATAGTCTGCTCATGTAGCTTCTTTTTCTCTTTCTCATCTTTGTTGTTAACTGCCGCCAAATCCTCAGTCTTCAAGTTAAGAACTGGTTCTGTCCTTCCAGCTCTTTAATTTGTTCAGGTAATTCTTGATTATGTTTTATGGCTAATGCCTTTGTTGTTATGTTCCTGCCACTATATGTCGGTCTGTGTGGCGTTGGTTGCGTGCTGATTTACTGATTCTACTGGTTTAGATTCGACCATGACTGGCTGTTTTAAAATGCGCCTTGAACTGACAGCTGCATACCACTGAAACTAGGAAAGATCTGCATTTGAGGAAAGAATGGAGTAAGTGTATGGCATGTGTGAGTAACTCCAGGTGGATAAGTTTGTGCAAGAGATCCGTATGCCAGGTTCTAGATAAGGCCGTCTCGACGTCCAGAGATATCGCAGAAATGTTAGCCTTTTCCAGGAAGCCCTATGCAGCAGTGTTCATCACTCGCATCAGCTGCTGGCAAGTATTATTGAGGACAAAATTTGACGTTGGAGGCAAGCAGGCTAGAAGCACCCTCGGAAACGTTGGAGAGTATCAAAAGGAGACTGATGAAGGGATATTTGGCTGGATGGACTGAGTCTTCCTATGGTTCAAGATGCATATCACTGTTACCCTCTCCAGTGATGCGGAAAATGGCATGGGGTGACACATATTGAACAAAGACACTTGTGAGAAAGAGCACAGCCTTGAAGAGAAGATAACGGAGAATAGCGGGAGTCATCCCGTCAGGACCCTTGATTTGAGAGGCCTGAGTGCATTCTGGATGGTCTGATGAAGCTGATATGGTGTTGAAAAGCTTCGGCAGGGGGACATGGATGGTATGAGCATACCTATTGCTTAAAATGGTTGGAGAAGTGTAGGTACTAGCGATCATTTTGTGGCTTCATGATCATTTTGAGGTATTGCACAAACTCGTCGGTTTTGGCTATTGGTTCATAAGCTAGGACTTGGGGCACTTAGATGGGAGAGTTTGGTGGTTCTTATCGATTCCGAAGAATTTTTTCGACTTCCACATCTCGCCGTATTCGAGGTTCATTCAGACATTGTCTCCTTCCACGAGCACATCTGTACTCGCGTAATCGGATAATCTTGTCCCGCAATAAGCACTCAAATATGCAACGTGCAGTGGCATTGTCAGAGTCTGTAAGGCGGTTGGTAGCGACTGATAAACAGAGAGAGTTCAAGAGGAAGGAATTGGTGATGTGGGATGTGAACAGGTAGATTGTGGATGGTTCTTACCACGATGGAGGTGAACGGTCAGTTTGGGGTCTAAAGTGTTGGGATGACGGTGATGATATGGTTTAGGGGTATGCAGTAGTTGATGTAAATCTTAACGCAGTCCCAAGAATAGCTTAGTACACTCCTACACTGACAGTCGATGCTGAACTGGAATGTCGTAATCCGGCTGTTAACCTCAGCTAACAGTGGATTGTAATCTTAGTGCAATGCATTTAATGATGTAAATAATAGGTGATATTGAAAAGATGAAAGATAACATTCTCAAGCTTGCAAATGGTGGGTGGGGCCCCTATAATGACCTGAGGTTCCACTTCTGTCATACAAATTATGTGGTTGCATCTTCTGTCCGCCCTTGGGCTACAATGTTAGAGCTGGTGTTTGGCGTAGAGGTCCCCAACCAGAATGAAATTGGGATAGGGCTAGCATGGTGAGATAAACGTTTGCTACGAACTGTTTCCGGGGTTGGTAGTATGCAGGTAAGACCTCAGAAAAACCAAGGTTCACAAGGCCGGCCATGATGGAGGTACTGCAGCGGAGTCGTGGCAGAATACCGGCTTGCCGTTGTCCTCTTTGTCCCTCAACTGACGCACTGGCATAGAGGTGCAATGCATGCACAAAGTCTCGGAGTCCCGGTCCGGCCTTCGAGGAGCAAGACGGGAGAGCGTCCTGGGCTCGCTGGAGTTTTTGTATTAATGTCAAGGAGGTATACTGTTAGTGTCCTGTGCTGCCACCGGTGCACCCACAGGTTTCCGTGTCATTTCATCGAAGGAGGGTATTTGGGCTTGGGGTGTTTGATGCTCGTGTGCTATGCTTGGATTTCCATTATTTTGAGCATCCGGACATGACCCTACAGAATTTCTGGGTGGCCGACGGTTCTGTTGTGGAGCTGCTTGTGGTTTCGTGGGTGTGATAACAATCTTTCTCGTTTGCTATACTCCGTAGCAAGCCACATGTTCACCCTTACAATTGGAACATATGGCCACCTCCGTGATGGCACGTTGGCAGTTCTCTTTTACATGGTTGACACCACACTTAAATCAGCGCTGTTTATGCTGGCAGAAATGTCATTAATGATTAAACCACAGACACCTGTAGCATTGAGGGAGATGACAGAATCCTTAGATGGTTCAATATGTACTCGGAAATATCAATGATTGTGCCACCATATATCTTAATCTCCGGCATATTGACTAGCTCCACCACTACAAGAAATACGGGAGATGGGCCTTTACTTCATGGCGATCAGGAGCAGACCGAGTGATCTGCTTCACTATTATTGGATAACACCCTGACGGATGAGGTCTAACCTTATGTCATGAACCACTAGCAGTCCGCGTACATCCCTTCGAAAATCAAGGAGCTTGTCCATGACCAGGGTAAAGTGGGAAATTTCCCTGTTTTGCTGGTTTTTAAGCAGGAACATCACTAGTTTAAATGAAGGGAAAAAACTGTCCTTGTTCCTCCTAACCGTGCAGTCCTCTGAATGGGTCGGCATGACTTCCTTAATGAACCGACACCGCGACGCATTCACAGTAATCGGAGGAACATGATTTTTCTGTCCGCCGTTTTGGCCACGCCAGATCTGGCGGCTCCCGTTGAGTTTGATTGGTCAGAGGACACGTCCCATGCAATGCCTGTGACTTTTCTTCGTGAGGCCACTTCATGAAATCTTCATCCCCATTCTTTGTAGAGAGACCAGAGGAGCTTAACTCCGCGCTGCTCTCGTGTGGGGAGGGGAAGAGACAGATATCCTACTGTGTTTCTTCGTATACTCATACAGTCGTTAAATTGCAATCGGATTCCAATTTTCGGCCTATACATGAGATATCATCGCCCGAAGCGCTGCGGTTGGTTAATTATCTGGATATAGCCAAAAGAAAAGCCTTGCCTTCTTCGCCTTGGTGTTGTCGGAGAGGTTTACATGCAGGTGCCGTCAGCGTCCATTGCAGCCAGAGTGATAGGCTCATTTCGGGTTGCGCTTGGAAAAGCTTTAGCTTCGGAAGAAGAAATAGTGAGTTAGAGCAGGTACTAACTAAGGGAGTAGTGCACATAACACACGCTCATATGTCCATACCTGCAAACAGGATATAGTTAATAACGTGCTAGGATAAAGGAGCCGAACACAAACGGTGCACCTTTCATTCCTTATGGAACAAAGTGTCTATGGCATTATCTAGATTTCCATTGCCTTGTATTTGCTTCCTTGAACAAGGAATGGCGCTAGAGCTTATTTCCTGGTCGTGGCAAGCTGCCCGTGGGTCGCTTCCTCTAAGGGAGGAACCAGTCAATCTGCGAAGAGTTACGGCAATCTAGCAATCGAGACCAGGTCACTCACGTTCAAATAAGTGGGATGATGTTACACCCCAGTACCTAGCCGATTAGTGCGGCTTTAACTGGACGGTTAAAATGATTCGTCTCGAATCCGAAAATTCGAATAACAGATATAACTACCTGGAGCTTTTATACCTAATTGCTCACACAAATGATAAGTCACAGGAACATCTTCGGACTGCGACTGTGTTTTAGGAACCTCAAATGACATTTATAATATTATTGAATGCATTTATCGTGTTTTGATTAATGGACTAAGTAATGGAGTGAGTGAGACAAATTTTATATATCAGTAACTATGGACGAAGCCACTGATTATCAAATAAATCTCAACTATCAACTGTTCTTCTCTACGTCACACCAGAGGAACAGGTTGAAGAAATGGTTTGTGACGACAGTAGTGACCGCATATCAGTTAGTTTGTGCAAGCATTTGTTCGAATTCATGGAGGAATTCTAATCTGGCACGAAACTCATAGCGCAAACATGCTATGATGGTGCGGTCGTGATGGCTGCAAAGCATTAACGGTTTATAGTCAATTGCAAGAGGGAAATATGAACAAAATAAGCTCCATGTGTGCATCGCTATGCCCACAAACCTAATTTAGCTTTTCAGCAATTAACCACTCAGATGAAGAGGTTGTAGAGCATTTTGTCAAGCAGCGTCAGGACTATCTACATTTTTTCTTCTTCAAAATAGTGACCCCCCAAAAAAATCTTTAGACCCTGAAGTGAAAAAAAAAAAAACGCATTCCAGGAGTGTCTGCCTCAAGATAGGACTACAAAAGCAGAATGATTTATGTAATTTTCAACTTGAGGATTGAATTTGCTGACCTATTTAAATTGATGGCAGAAGATGAGGTTGAATAGAATGCCGAAACTAGAGCTTGTGCGTTGGTCTACTACCATAAATTAGATTTAATTTCAGATTCTTACTTTTGTTTTCACTTGTTTTTCGTATGATTCTTTGTTCCACATGCTTTAGAAAAAGATGTTTGATATTGCTTTCTGCAAACAAAAGATGCTGACTTGCGTGAAAATTCCGATGAATTAATCTGGTCAAGGATAGAATCTAATCAAGATTTCTAAGAAACACCAATGCCTTCAAAGAAATCGATACTGGATAAAGCAGGAAATGACACAAAATCATGGTATCGACGAATATTTTATGAGATCACAGATGCAATAATTCGCCAAATAATCAACAGATTCTCTTATAGGACCAACTAGGTTCATATCATTGTTGAACGGTGCTTCATACGCGGAATACGACAAAACTTTCCCAGAGAGAGTGTTTAAGACTTTTCTTACCTATTATGGATTGTATTTCAATATAGTGAGATTAAGAAAAATCTCTGTCATTTGTACTCTTCCCCTGAATTTCGAAGCAATCTCTGAAGTTTATCAAGAATTGTATGCCATGGGACTTAAAGAAGCTTATCACAGGTGTATAAACTTCATTAATTAATTTCTACTAATCTTGCCACCAGCGAATCAGCAGAACGCTCCACGAATACACATTTGCCTAAGAAACACAACATACAACCTATGTAATGTTAACCTGTAAGTCCTCGGAATTCGCGACTACCACTCCCTAGATTAAGTCTGAAGCAACAGGCAACACTTAAGAATCACCCACGTTACGCATGGCTGTATACTAGGAAGATGTTCCGAAGCAAGTAATTTTATCCTGAAATTTGATTTCTTCAGAACAAAAATATTACTCATGAACGATGGACGGAAATCACATTGGACAGGACTGCTATACATTACTCACTAAGGTTCACGTTGAGAAATGCTGGAATTGCTCCATTAGCGGAGGAGTTATGAGTCCAATTTTTTTAGATAACAGTCGACGAACGTATATACGTGAATACAATTTTGCCCCTCCTTTTTAAGTTAATTAACAGACACACAGCTTGATTTTGCGTTTTCTCAACAAGACTCTGCAACTGAACAAGTTTCAGGATAGAATTATTTGTGAACCCCTCAGGCCTCTGACTTAACTCCCTGTGCTTTCCATCTCTGGAGTAACTTAAAGAGTAAAATGTACAAGACAAACCCACACATTCTGAAAGAATTAAAACAAAATATCCGCCAGGAAATTGCCAGCATTTTTCAGCGTGAACTACGACGAGTGATGCATAGTTTCCCAGAGCTGACAAACATATATAGACAACGGCGGTGGCCATTTTCAGCAACTCCTTTAATAGCATGGATAAATAAAGTATTTCAGAGGAGTTTTAAATATGTTGCATGATTTCATCCGCGTCTTTGTATGATACCGGCAGACATGCAAAACACCGCGCAGCGTTTAGGATGTTATGGGTCTCTTGGTATTATGTAACCAATTCTAGTAAGATTGCGGAAGCATTTTTACAACCTTTATAAATATGATGCTTTATTTATACATATTATGAACCAGTGGTTAACCGCAAACTTACTTCGCTTTTATAGCAGCTCACTAACCTGTACAGCCATCATTAGTACTGTACGCCTATCAATACGTATTATGAAGCAGTTGGTCGTGAAGTGCACTCCGTAAAATAACTTTCATAGCAGCTCACCAGCCTGTACTGCCAGACGTCATGAAATTCCTTGAGGATAGAAATAAAACATTGGTAGATTCGTGCAAGTTATGAATAATGCTACTTGCTCCAGATGATGGAGATCAACGTATATAAGAACAGTGCTAGCGGATTCTTTAGGGTGGCAGCGGCTTTCAGCGATTTAAAGACAATTCCTAGTACTGAGAACAATTTTACAACTGCTGCTGACCCAGAAAACTTTACGCTCTTCAAGTACACTTTAATTGCATCTGTAGAAGAGGAAAGGTCGGTTTCAGTACTCAAAATGTATTATCGTAGGAGACTTGCATGACTTATAATTTAAAAAAAAATTGAAAAAGTACCTGGTTATATTGTGAAAGTTGTAGGAATATGTTAATGATTGAGCAAAAATATTAGTTGGTAAAAGTGATGCAGTCCTTTAACGAAATTAGCAATAGGGTTCATACATTACTTTGAGTAGATCCCACTATATTATGTTTATGCGATTTATATGTTAATCTATGTGTATCAAGAAGATAATTTCATTAAATACTGCATTACCTAGACACCTTATTTCGATTAGTAACAACTGCATAACTGTATTAACATATTTTATGAATCGCATCTTTTTTAATATAGCTATGAAGATTTCGGCATTTATTTCTCCAGTCTTAATACCTATTTTGCTGCGCTATTTTTGCGTTTTAAATGTATTTTTGCCATAGAGTTTTGAACTTTTTAAGTGCATGACTTCCGGTCTCCACCTCTTATCATAAAATACAAATCTGAAAAGTTTTACGAAAACTACCATGATTTTCAAAAGGCAAAAAGGTATACTTATTCCGTTTATAAATTTGCCATGACAAACATTCACAAAACAAGAATGTACTGTTTACAGAAATATATGGCTCTACCTTAATACTCTACAATCATATCCAAATGTTCAATTTTGCATACTGATTGTGAACAGCAGTCTTGATTCACCAAAGTGTTAGTGTCAGTAACTCGATGTGACATTTGAACACTAATCGAACCACCAGCAAACATTGAGAACATTCCACATGTTTTCGTTGTATTCTAGAACACTCTTACCTTTAGTTTGTTCACATGCAGCCACGTTACTTCGTGAGTCCTTGCCAAGAAACGGCGAATTCCCGCCGCCAGAATTAAATAATCCATCTCCCTTTCCAGTTTTAACTTCATGTAAAGAAAATATACGATCTCTTAAATTTTACTTATCATGTAGCAAACGTGCTCCATCAACTAAATCAAATGATACATCTGTTGCATTTTCAATCCCGTATAAAAGTTGGTCATGTTCGAAATTAAAAGATTTAAGCAAAATACATATAAAAATATAATTCAAACATTTATGTCTGTACTCTTTAAACCTAGTCATGCTCACATTCTTTAATATTTGTCCGCATTAATGAACATACGGAAGTGGTTATTCCTATTACTAATATGCGAGGAGTTAAGCTATAGTTTGATAAGTGTGTGATGTGGAAGACTATCTGGGCGGTAATAGAAGATTGTCGTTTGTCTCAAGCGTTTGTGTCTGGGCATAGGTTACTATGATCTGTTGGGTTTAAGCCGCTCAGGCTGCCGCTCATTCACGCAGGGACCACGCCCGATGCTGGCTGCATCTGACCTGCCGCACGTGCGGATGGTCGCCCTTGCGGTATGTATGTCCAAGGCTGCCTTCACCTGGTCTCCCCGCTTGAAGAAGGCCATAGTGCAGGCAGCACGATTAGAGGAGATGGGAAACTGTGTGCAGGGTAAGGATTCCAGGCCCATGAGATAAATGGTGAGAAATACTCGCAGGCTAATAGCCCATGGCGTCTTTCGGGAGTCTGTATTCCTCCTCCTACGAGGAGCTTTGAGGTCGTACCGACCCAAGGAGCTTACCAGCTGATTGGGATAGGCAGAAATTTTGTTGTGGAGGGTTCGAGATCTCTCTCTTACTATATCCACGATGTAAGAGATTTGGGATTGTTCGTGAAGGATATGAGATGGAAATCTGCGCCCAGTACCATAGATTATTCTTATAGCCCGGTTCTGCACGTACTACAGTCTGCGGACGGTGGTCAGAGCCGCCGATCCCCAGATCTCGCACCCGTACAGAATCAGGGGTGGAATAATCGCCCGATACAGGCGCAGTTTGAAGAGTATGAACATTTTTCACTTAAAAATAGGGAATAACTGTGAGTGCTGCATGTCCGAGTGCGGCCTTGACCCTAACGTGAGGAGTGAAGTTTAGCCCAGGATCAAGCAGGACACCCAGGTATTTGGCTGAGGTAACCCATGGGATTTGCCTCTGCCGCAACCTCGATCCCGTCGGTCACCAGCGTCGGACCTTAGCCAGTAGAAAAGCCAGACTGATTGCCATCCTCCACTTCTCACTCCAGCGGCCGATCACTCAGAGCTGGCGTTGGATTGCCGGGAAGCAGGACTTGAAGTTTTTATTACGTGCCATTATGAGGATACCGTCCGCATATTGGCTCGTAACTGTATGTGGTTCCGTGGGAAAGTCAGACTGTAGGCCGCGAAGATTAGCGGTGATAGAACACCACGCTACGGGATTCCCGCGGCTATGGGTCTGACACTGGAAAGCTTTGTTTCCACTCTCACCCTGAACGTACGATCCCTGAGGAAACTGCTGATCAGAGTGATAATAGGGAGGAGGGATGTTAACTTCCTTGAGTTTGTACAGAAGACCCTGATGCCAAGTGGTTGCAAAGGCCTTTTCCACGTCCAACAGCACCGTGATGGTTTTTAGGTTCTCCTGGAAACCCAGGGTTATCCTCTCAACCAGTTGCAGCAACTGCAAGGTCGTGGAGTGCCCCTGCCGAAAACCAAACTGATAATCCGGGAGAAGTTACCTCTCATTAAAAAGAGGTGTCAGGCGGGCTAGGAGCAGTCGCTTGAATAGTTTCGAGACGACTGGGAGGATGCTGATGGATCGGTAATTACATGCAAAGACCGGGTCCTTGCCGGGTTTCAATATGCACATCACCGTCGCCTCTTACCAGAAGATCGGGAAATGGCGCAGGTGGAAGCAAGCATTGAATATCCTCGTCAAATAGATGACGGCCCTCTTTGGAAGGTGCTGGAGCATGATCGCGGTGACGCCATCATGTTCAGGGTATTTATTTGGTTTTATTAATTTTTTGATTTCAGAAGCCATCACTTTAGGGGTGACTATAGGAATATGGATCTCCGCGTGACGCGGCTGTGAATCCTCATAGAGGAATTCCACCTCCGCTTCCACACGGTCAGTGAAGTCCTCGCCTTGGGGATCCTCTCTGGGTTCGAATTGACACTTCAATTAGTCTGCAAACAGTGTATCTTTCTCGTGGGGCTCAAAGGCAAGCCTCCCACGAGTGCCATGCAAGGGATGCTGGTACTGAGTTTTGTCTTTTCGTACAGATTTAATTATTGGCCATGGTTTCTTTTCTTGCAGGTTGATGTTTTGCAGTGTTTTCCCAGGTAGCAGCCCTGTGAGCTCGGAGCAGTCTTCTTGCCAGCAACTTGAACCGCTGGTAGACTGCACCTATCCTGGGATGGCGGAGGCGTTGCCACAGTTTGCGTACAGCTGCTTTGGCTTATAATAGCTGCCGAATCTCGTTTGGGATGATTCTGTGGTTAGGTTTGTTGGTTGGGATACGGCAAGTGTGTGTACTTACGATCTGGCGGACTTGTTGGGAGAAAAGTGTCGCCGCCACTTCCAGCGCCTCAATGTCATTGATGCGTGGGCGTGGGCCGAACGTTTGATTAAGAGTTTGGATAGGAGCGTCCCAGTCGACCTCAAATTCCCAGTCTGGGTATATCAATGCAGGTGCACTGATATCGGTGTCGACTATGACAGGGTCATGGTCGGAGTCCAACTCGTTTACTACCGAGAGGTCCAGTTGGAATGGGATGTTTTTGGTGAGCATGATGTCTATGATATGCGGTCTGCCACGAGCCGGATGAAATGTCGGGCCACTAGGTCCGTGCGCGAGCAGACTTGGGTCTCCGCTTACAAGGCGGTAGAGCCTTCGTCCTTTCTGGTTATTAGTGCGGCTATTCCAGAGCCCGTGTTTCGCGTTGAGGTCTCCTGCAATGCAAACCACATGATGTAGATTCAGTAGGGTGTTGTAGTCTGCCTCATAGAAGCGATGATCAGGTACGTTATAGGCTGCTATCAGCAGTGAGTCAAGACCTCCGATGGTAAGACAGATGGCACAGGCCTCTGCGTGCTGAAGCGCAGGAAGAGGAAAGGGTGTACGTGTGACGATATTTTTTATGAGAATAGCTGTTCCGTCCCCGTGTCGGCCGATTCTATCGGACCGGTGGGTGACGAAATTAGGCAGCAAGAAATCAGTACCCGCCTGCAGGTGTTTCACTGACCATTAGAATGTCTATCCCGTAGGACTGGACAAACTCGAGCACGCTAGGATACTGCGCCCTTATCCCATTCGCATCCCAGAATGCGACCCGCAATGGTCTCCGGACCAGTCTGGGGGCCATTACGGTTCGGTACTAGGGAACAGTTCCTCGGGTGTTTTGAGGAAGATTGCGTTTTCTTCCAGGGAGTAGTATCGCGGATCGGTCACTTTCCACCTGCACTCCCTCAGTGTGGGAAGGACCCTGTGGAGATCGCCGAACCACAGAGACATCTCTCTAAATTCGTCGACGTCTCTCTCAGATATGGCTGCCCCCGCAGTTATGAGCGGTGCCTTGGTACCGCAACTTGAATAGGCGCCCGATTGGCTTGTGGAGGCGCAATCTCCGCCTCTGTGGGCGGGTTTCCTGCAGCTGCTGAGGTGCAACAGTTGGCTTTGCTGCCCGCTGCTGCTGTGGTGTAACAGTTGGTTTTGCTGCCTTATTCCTAGTCCTTTTGTTTCTTTTTGGCCTCTGTGGCTTCGGCTAACTAGCTTCTATGACATTTGTAGGTACCTGTGTTTCTTTCGTTGTTAGGGCGGTTACAGCTTTCTCTGTCCGCTCCAAAGTGTGCTCTGCACTAGTTAGTGCTGCCGCAAAAGAGACGCCAGGTCGGACGATTGCCTTCTCGGTATGTTCTGCGGCGGCTCTCTATAATCCTCTGCCTCACCACGAGCCCTTGTAGATGATAACATGGTCTTGCTGGCAGTTGGCGCACCTTCGCTTTTTCGGGGCCTTATCGCAGACCCTCAGAAGATGAGGCCCAGCACAGCGTAGGCATGCTCGCTTGCGCTCGCACGCCATGCTGGAGTGGTGAAACCCTATGCATCTGTGGCACTGGACAGGTCTACTTTGGCCGTAGAATCTCTCGACCCTAACAACCGTGTGGAAAAACACCTGGAGTCAATAGGTTGCATTGACTCACCAGCGACCTTGTCCACATTGACGAGGTAGAGGGACATGCGAACTTTTTCAGGCCCTTTCTCCGTTGGTATGGATTTCTTTAGCCGTGCCACGGAATTTACTTTTATTCCGTGCTCCTCTAGTAGTGCAGCCTGCATATCTTCAGGCGGGCACTCGGAATCCAGAACCCTTATGGCCCTCCTTTCAATGTTAGGACGCGGAGGAGAATAGGAATAAAAAGAGGATATCTAATCCCCTTAACTCCTTGGTGGCCCCAAAGTCAGAGAGGCTGTAGGTTTGTATAAGGACTTTCCGAGGTTTCCTCTTAACCCCGAAATCCTTTACTTTGATGGCTAGTTTGCGCATCACTGACACATGGTTCTTGAAGTTGTCCAACATTATTGGCGGCATTTTTTACCCTCTTTTGGGTAGAGGTTACCTTTCCTCAGGTGCAGGCGGGTTGGATCTGTTCCACCCCTTCACGATAGTGAAGTCGCCAAGGTCGGACTCTTCCTCCGACTCAGGCAGAGGTGGGAATGACGAAGTGTCCTTGGGAGCTTGTAGCATAGGTGCTAAAAGTGTTTGAGGGGCCGCGGCCTTCCTCTTTAGGCTTTTTGCATTGCTAGCATTCCCCGTAGGGAGAGGATCGGTGCTTTTAGAAGGTTGTTGCCCGTCTTGATTAGTCAAGGTCGTCACAGTTGCCCTCCGGCTGTACCGGACGTGTTTCCGTTTTAATCAATCGCAAGTCCTCTGAATCCGCGCCTGTGTTTTACACGCATGTTATGGGCGTCTTCTTTGATTTAAAGAAAGGTTAGCAGCAGTAGTAACACTCTTAAGGGCGCTTAACTGCAGGATCATCCGCGCCGGATAAAACTAAGAATATAGCAGCGAGCTAAAAAGTAAAAGTCACACAAAAGTAAAAATAGGTTCCTGAGCATGGGAGAAACCAGGAGGAAGGATGCGTTTAAAATGTGGTCTAAAGTACGATACCCAATATCTATAAAACTAAATCCCCATTGGGACGGGTACCTCTGCAAGACCGGCAGCTGCAGCGTGTTTCGAATGTGCCTTAGCGAAACACTCCAACAAGTGATGTACCAACAAGCCCTCCCAACAAGGGAACAATGTGGAAGAGTTTCTCCCTTTTAAAGATTACCGTGCGTAAAAGTGCAGTTTGCAATATGAAACAAAGCCAGAGCAACCTCATCTCGACGAGAAGCACGAGAGGAAGTCCTCCAGGCAACTGGAACGTCCTTCAGCACACAAAGCTTGCTGCCGCGAAGGGCCGACCACTTCTACCGACAATGCTGCTCCTCGAATAGCAATCCAGAAGTCTTCCGATGTAGCATGAGAAGTTCGCAATTTGGGTGCTGTGGCTGCCATCATTGCCGTCTAAACCATCCGTTCATTACCCGGCTAGCCAACATGTCTAGGAATCTAAGCGCATTCCCACGGTGACAAAGGAAGTGTATAAAATGTGCACAGCGTCCTGGATGCGCTGAAAAAGAGTTGTGCAGCTCACGTAAAGTCTATGGAAAGTGTCTATGGAAATCACACACACAATCAGGCCATCACCCAAATGGCAGCGGTGCATGTAAAAATGGCCCACCGTAGCCTGATAAAAAAGAAAAAAGCAAGCGCGGATACTGGATGCAGGCATCATAGATTTCAGGTGCTTCGTCATCCCAGGATCTATGTGAGAGAACGCACGTAACCAAGGGAGACAACACCTCTCCCCCGTAGGAAGCAGGCGCGTCAGTTCGACATCACACTGCCTAGATGCTCCCGAAACAAAATCCTGCGCACTTGGGACTAACATTCGGGCACACGTCTAAGCCCACGGCCATAATTTCCTAACTGGACTTGCTCTCTATGGTGTAGAAGAGGTTTTATTGATTCAGCATAAAGGCTCGCGACCAGGATATTGCCCTGGCAGCAACACGCACGCCCCGATTATGAGCGACCCACAGTCGGGCATGCAGAAGAATAAAGGATGAACCCATAGTCTCTTGGGATCGGATTAGTGCGCGATATAGCCGCAGCAAAATTGTCCGATTCGGCCCATAAGAAGTGCCACACAATGCTCGCCAGATATTCAGGGAACGATCACATTGCGCTTTCAGCATATGCGACGACCAGCTAGATTTCCTGTGGAAGTTCAATCCCACGGCACCATATGTTAACGCAATTTTGGAACCCCATTCAAAGGCATTGTAAAAGCATTGCTGCAGCCGGCTTTCCAAAAACTACAACAGACGTCAAAGTCGTCTACAAATATGTGGGACGAAACCTCTGGAAAAACATTTCGAGATTGAATTAAGGTGAAAGCAAATGCTGTATATATATATATAATCAAAAGTCTTCTCGAAGCCGAAAAATATCCCGAGTTCTCCATAAATTCGTTTATAATCTGCGTCGACATTGATGCACAGTTAACAGTTGGACGGCGTCTTCGAAAACAGCACCCTACAGATCAACTGTAGGTCGTGAGCTTCCAGCCACCACGACAACCGTTGATTATGCGTTCCATCAGCTTGCAAACGCAACTGATGAGGAAAATAGGAGGTAGCTGGAGCGAAGATGAGTGAAGAAGTTCTTGCCAGGCTTCAAAATGGATATGATGGTGGCCTCCCACCACATCTGGGAGTGGCGTAAACCCAAACACGATTGTAGACCTCGAGCACGAAAGCTTTACCCTCGGGAGGGGGCTGCTGCAACATAGTTCGTGAATACCACCTGGTCCTGGTGCAGATGATCGCGAAGATGAAAGACCATGGTCTTAAGTCTATCATAGTGAAAAGGCAATTATCATCTTCAAGGTGTCCAGAAGAAAGGTGCATCCTTGCCACCTGAGCCTTTAAAGGAAAGAAATCATAGCTATCGGAGCTAGATACTCGAGCAAAAGCACCGCTAAGGGTTTTAGACACATCAAAGGATGGATGACTAATGTGGTTTAAGGGCGCTCAACTTCAAGGTCATCAGCGCCCTGAAAAAGTCAATAATGTTAGAACCTAGCTAAAACGGGACTAAAAGACAGGCATTAGAATAAAATCAAGATAAAAAAAGAAACCCACCACAATTGTCAGGGCTAAAATGAAAGTTAAAACCATAAAATTGTTAAAATGGCCAGATGACTTGTCATTAAATCCTAAAATTAACATTAAAAAGGAACTTTAAAAGCTTGGTCACCGCCGTCTCGTCATCCGCGAGTATCTCCGCCATGTTGGCCGGCAGCTCGAGAGAAATGCGGAGACGAGCTAAACTAAAACATTATAAAAGCACGTGGCGGACCATCAGGGCGGCACCACATAGCAGACAAACCGGAGCAGGTTCCCCGTTTAATTTAAAACTGTGTGTAAAATGGCAGTGACCAATACGTAACCGAGCTAAAATAACTTCTTTCCGACGGGATTGCCGACAGGAGGTCCCCCAATGAACCGGAAGCTCCTTCACTGTTCTAAGCCTGTTGCCACGCAGTGCAGACCACTCACCGCGCCAGCACGACAAGGCCGCCCTGCGCACAAGTCCAAAGTCTTTCGCGGTTACGAAAGGAATATTAACACTGGGTGTCATGGTGGCCACCTTAGCTAACGAATTAGCCATTTCATTCCCCTGCAAATCTTCGTGACCTGGGACCCATGCACACACCACACTAACGCCAGAGGCGTGTAAGGTGTGGAGGGCGTCCTGGATACGCTGTACAATAGGATGGTGGTTGTACAGCGCACGTAGGCTCTGGAGTGCGATAAGGGAATCGGCGAATATGTAAAATCGCTTGGTAAATTGTATATGGAAGGGCCGCCATGGAGACCGAATGTAAAGGGTTCAGAAACATCAAAGTTAAACATAATAGCTCTTGGTTATTTTTTCGACCAGTCGCCGTAACTTATCCCATACGAGTGAAGAATGTGTATGTCGTTAAAGGGAAGAAACACTTTTTTTCCTTGCCACCTGAGCCTTTAGAGGAAAGAAATCATAATTATCGGAACTAGATACTCGGGCAAAAGCACCGCTAAGGGTTTTAGACACATCAAAGTTAACCATAATACCTCTTGGTCATTTTTCCGACCACTCGGCGTAACTTATCCCATAAGAGCGAAGAAAGTGTATGTCGTTAAAAGGAAGAAACAAATTTTTCCCAGGATGTATTTTTGCTATCCCCTTAGATTCCCCTGTGGTGACGTGCAGACCTTGTAAGGCCAACGAGGTCGGCGTCAACCCAGGATAGAACACTCCAGGAGACGCTGAGACCCCGTTACGGGGCCGGGGTTCACGTCAGAGCCCTGGAACAGTGGGCCACAGTGTCACAGTGGCAATAACGCATGTAGCGACTATGACTTCCCTTAAAAAAAGAAAGAAAAGGAAGCTGCACTTATTTGCTTGTATTTTATCAGGTATCCAATATAGGGTGATGCTGAAAAAGCTTGAGAGCACGTCTACGAGAACGGATATAATTGCGGCATTCATGTTCACAAGAAATCGTGAAATCGACTGTGCTGGGCTGTCGATCGAGGAATGTGGTGCTCAGCAGCAAAAAGAATCGTCGCCCTAAGATGCTCGACGAAAACAGTTACAGGTGGTGCTTATTACGAGTGAAAGGAAAGGCTTCAGCTGGCCTAATGCAAGCGCCATTGTGGACGTAGACAGCAAGGTTATCATCATCCAAGAGATCGGCGATTAGTTGGCCTCTAGCACAAGCTTAAGTTGAGCCCCTAAGAGGTTGTTGGGTAATGGCGTCACAAACCAACAACAAAGTAGTGGGCAGCTGGGAGACCAAATCATCAGTTAGTGAGAGACCCTCAGAGGTAGGCAGATAAATAGGAGAAATGGTAAATCGGATGATGGCAGCATAAGCCTTACAGCTAAGGACTGAATGCGTCAGAATGCAAGGGAATGGGCTTTGCAAATATATCACTCCTGAGGAGCAGCATAATGCCATCACCCGGTAGAAGTTCACTCCGTAATATGGAGTACAGTCTGATCTGAAAACAATCCTGCGGACGGATTTTAGTCTCCTACCACCAAAAACTCATGTCCATGGAACAATGACTGTGACTTCCACATAGGTTCCAGCTTAGGAGGGCCAAAGTTAAATTTAATGGGATATGGTAGCCAGTTGGAGGATAGCAGTGGCAGGATCAATTTGCCCTTTTGCTTTGATGTCGGGGTAACACACTTTGCGGCAGCTTCATCTTGCCTCTTTTTACCAGTCGTCCAAGCAGTGGCGGCAGAATCCTCTACGTCCATTTCCTCCAATGGCAGTAAACCATTTTCAACAGAGGACTTCGGTTTGAGGAACTCGAAGGTTAAAAGTTTAGGAAGATTGTGCGTAGTGGAAATGGTTGGTCATCCTTCTTCGATTAATCTGAATCCTGCAATCACATCTTGGTCTGAAAGGCAGTAAACAATATCCTCAGAGAGAGTCCTTCCAAACACGAAGTAAGCACCACTTTGCGATAGCTGTTCAGGGTCTTGTGTTTCTCCATCTTAACTGGACTAGCATTTAGCTGCCGGGCATCTCGGGCTATGAGTATACTGCCGGCCCTACATCACGTGGCATTCTACAATGTATCACAGATCCTTCCCAGCTCTCGTTGAATATAAAAAGGGCTCAATTATGTCATATTTTTTTTTTTTATTTTGCAATGTAGTCGCATAACTCAAAAAGTGTTAAACTCAACGAAAAAGCGAAACACCTAAATTTTCCGGTTTGTGCCGGCTTCAGGTACACTCACCTCAGGCTCGATCTCAAAGAATACCTCACAGGAGTTACTGTAGACCCACAATAAGAAGGCAAGCTAGAAGAATATTTAACGTAATAACTTTTGCTATCCCAACGGTGTTTATGCTCGACTTCCAATATGACAAGGATGGAATGTTTGTTTAAAATACACAAGAGTTGTCACATAGCTCTCCCATACATAATACCTATCGCTGCATTTACTGCAACAAACATTAGATCTGGCAGCAGGGGTGACTCATATGCTCATACACTCAATTCCCAGTAAATAATTCCGCTACCAGAGCAGATAAACAGTTCAAGTGCCTCTGCCCTTCATTCCCCTCTAGCCTTCTTGTCGTGGACATACAGTACTTACAGGAGCTGCTGTCGCTTATTAAGTATAATGTTTCCTTTTTCTAAAGCCTTAAAGCTCCGAATGAAATACCATGCTTAATAAACAAATCATAATGCAAATAAGTGGCTGTTGACAGGCATGACTAATTGTTGCCACATAAAATGTTATATACACTATTTTATTGCACAATGAAAATGTTTCATATATGCTTAGTAATTTTTGTATCTTCACACTTATGGTAATTTTAACCGAGTTTTAACCGCTCAGGCAATTTCGTCTGGCGCGGGTTCGATTCCCATGACTGACCTACATGAACCATGGTTTTTTGGGGGGTTTTTGCGGGTAGACAGGCAAATGCTAGGTAGGATCATTACATCCCCCAAATTTCCTGTCTATTTCATCTCCATTATTTCACATCATCTCTGGTCCTGTGGTCTCTTTCAGGGTAGAATTGTTGGGGGGTGTCTCGGCACCTTGGGTCGGCCGTCCTCTGTCTCCTCTTGCCTCATCCTTCCTCCTGGGGATGCCCCACTTGGGCCTTAGGTACAATAAACCACAGGTTTCAGGGCCAAATCCCCTCCGTAGTAATCGTATTTATGCCTCTAATCTTGATGAAAACTTAGGAAGCAGAGTGTTCTACAAAAGGCAAAATCAACCTACAATTTCTATCTGTAGTAACAGTGGCATTGCATGTGACCTTGCACAGATACTGGCAGATGAGATCAAAGCAATGGAGAAGGTTTTGAAATATTTTTTAAAGTTGAATCATAGAATTTAGTAAAAAAAATAGTGTTTTATATCATTTGGCCTTTTATTTATTATTTAAAACTTCTCTTTGGCTTTATGTTATTTGTGTATGTTCATTTTATTTGCAGTTTTGTATACAATTTTTATACTTTATAGTTAACTTTATGTTTGGCTTTTGCCATGATTAGTTTTTAAAGGGTGCTGATGACCACATAGTTGAGCACCCTTATATATACATAATTATTGCTATAAGCTGTTGCAACAATTATGTTTGAAATGTACATACATTATAAAACTTAAGAGCAGCAATTTCCACCACTTTTTGACAACCAGCCAACACAGTAATAATTCTATTACCTCACCATGTTCTGGAATCAGAGTTGATAGATACTAAAATAATGGCCCTATTATCTCGCCAAACACTGCAGTTGTGTGCCATTTGTGGAATTCACCCCTTTTCAGCTTCAGTTGTTTTGGCATTGCAAATTCTTGTGGTCAGACTTTCCTTCCAACCTGAGTTGTACCACATGTACATATTTTCTTATCCAAAAGCAATTTCACTAGCTATCTGGAAGTAAAAAGCTATCACAATAGACATGATGACACAACCCATATATTCTTTGCAACAAACTGTTTTCCAAATAGTAGAACACTGTTTCTCGTCGCGTTTTTTCTAGATAGGTAGGTATTTGTGACAATCCTCCCTTTTACAGGTTTGTCATTCACAATTCATGAATTGTGACATATTTTTAAAGTGCAACAGGTCAATGTGTACCTTTCAGTTAAGACACAGGCAAACTTCTCCCTAAAGATATCTAATTTCAGGTAAATCCACCATCCTCATATATATCAAAATAACTAAATAGGACAGGATCTCTCTTGAATTTGTATTTTCCCATATTGGATCTGCCTTTTTAGCTTGAATTTGAGCTGCATACCTGTTTGTCACAAATTTTTGAATTTATAAAATGCTCAATAATTTACACCTGTACGAAACGAATTGAATATTCCAACTCATTGGAAGTCAAATTGCAGATTCACTATACAGCTATTAATTTGTTTTAGTTTGCTTTTCATTTATTCTAGCCTCATTGCTGCCTATTCCTCAGTACTTTCACTGCCACTTTGTTCCTTATCACTATCTTCCACTAACTCTACAATAAAGGATTCATCGGAAATACTTTTTCATTGGAAGTTTTTCTAGCCCAGATGTAATTGGATTGGCCTCCATTGAACTAATATAGCTAATAAATACGTCATGAAGCTGCACATATAGACAACTGAACTAAGCTATAGAGTGTTATTTATGGTTGTATTTATATTCTGGTATGACATCTCTTAATTAGAGCAAAAGGAGTATGTTTACATTGACATATTCCTATAAGTTGAGGCAGGCATAAACAGAACCATAGAAAGCAATCAACATATTCACTACGTTCTTTTACATTGTGAGCTGTTGGCCATTTATCATGTTACTATGTTTTACTATGTTATGGGTAGCAAACTATGTCTATTTTCATTAAAATTAATAAAAAATGGAAGAAAAGCAAACCATATACTCCATTACAGATAGAAAATACAATCAAGATTTTGCTTTTCTGTACATTTCTACTTCGTATTTACCAATAAGCTTTCCTGTTTTAAATGAATTTGCCAACATAAAACAGTATATGAAGCATTTCTCAGTAAAAGTATTTATGCACATCTCCTTTGTCTCTACAGATAGATGCAGGAGAATGTGGCTAATTGTTTCTGAAAGGGTTTGGACTTTTCAATTTTGAGGTAATTTCTTTACACAGCTAATAACATCCAATTGCTTCAAATAGCTGAATTTTACTTATCCCATTCATTGATTGCTTTCTAAGAAGCCGTCGAATTCACTTTTTTTGAAAAATAAAATTATTTGTTTAAATGATGTACCTCAAGTCTCTCAAAATACATTGAAAAATCGACATTCAATACCATTGAAAAAACTATTTGTAGTCATTTTTTGACACTTCGTCACTTACATCTTTATATTATTGACGGACTAGTTTCGGAAGCCATCGCCTCCATTTTCAGTGCTTTTCCAACTGTCTGTTGTCATCTGATCTCTTCTCTCTGGCAGTGGAACTATGAACTTTATTGTCAAATTACCTACTGGGGGCATTTCAAAGCTCACTACTCCGTCCTTATTTTTCCGTGTTCTACCATGTTGTCAATTTATTTTGGTTTATCCCTGCTTTTAGTAGTTTAGAATTTGGATTAATGTCATGGTTTTTGTTTCAAAAATGAAATGCTACTGCTGACTTATCTCCTTGTTTCATTTTGATGTTTCTAAATTGCTCTTTGACTCTTAGTTTGACCTATGTAGCATTTTTCACAATTCTTAAAACTTATTTGGTATATTCTGGATCCGTTAATTGGTGGCATTTCATCTTTTGTTTTTGAATTTGGCAATTTTAAAATAGAGTACCTATCAGTAGGTGCCAAGTTGATATTTTGTTCCTTAAAAATCTTTTTGAATTTATTAAATGTCTGTGTATGGTATATGAATGCACTGAATATGCTATTGCTTTCTTTTTTAAATGTGGTTAATTCCTTAATGGTTTTATTTAGTTTAGCCTTTTTGTTCCTAGTAGTATTCTGTTTTATCCATAGGTATTTGATTAGTTTGTGTGTAAGACTATTTATTATTGCATGTTTAGGTATAATTGGGTTATAGCTATGAGTTTTTATGTAATTTTCGACTCTGTTGGCCTACTGTAAATTCCAAATTTTAGTTTTGTCATTCCTGATGATAGTTATGTCAAAATATAACACAATTATACATAAACATGCAATAATAAACAGTTTTACACACAGACTGGTCAACATACCCATGGATAAAGCAGTACTACAAGGAACAAAAAACCATACTTCACATAGCAGAAGGAAATGGATACAACAAAAATATGGTGTTTAAGAAACACACATGCACACATGTACACACCAATGGAACAACACACATACCAATCCATGAGGACACATAGTAGGTGAATTTATAATAACCAACATAGTGGAGTGCCCGCCTCAGTAGCGTGGTGGTAGAGTGTCTGCCTCATGTTCAAGAGGTCCCGAGTTCGAATCTCGGTCAGGGTGAGTTACCTGGATAAGGTTTTTTCCGGGGTTTTCCCTTATTCTGAAAGACGAATGTTGGGTAACTAAGCTCTATGGACCCTGGGCTCATTTGAGCATAATTTCACCCACTCCATTATCATCCGATATGACTTAACGTTGGAGGACGTAAATTACAAAAAAAACATAGTGAACAACACTAGTGAAACACCAACTTTTGAGACGGTCAGAGGAAAGACCTGGGTTGACCTAATAATAACCAACAATCAGCTGCTCAAGTACATATGCAAATGGGAATTTGGAGAGAAAGAGAGTGCATCCGGACTACAAAACAATAGAGTTTGAGATAGGTGGAATGGCCTCAAATCAAACAAGTAGTCATATACGTAAAAGGTTCAATGTAAATGAAGAAGGATTCCAGACTTTCGACAAACTATTGACGGCATATTTGATGGAAACATTCCGGTGCGTTAACCACATAACCACAAATAATACAATAGATGAAGAACTAACTGGAATAGTGACAAACTCTGCAAACACCGAACAAAATATAGCTAAAGCCTTTAACTGCATAAATGAAGCTAGTACGTACCATTACCAGAACAAGAAACATTGCAAAATATAAATCAGTCCCATGCTGGACTACAGAATTAACAATCATGAGGAAACACGTTAACGCACTTAGAAGAAGATTTCAGCGAACCAGAAACAACGTAGAGATTCAAGAAGAATGAAGGATAAAATACCTAGAAGGAAAGCGAGAGTACCAAGTCACCATAAATACTGGAAGATTTACTTCATGGAAAGATGTCTGTTCTGTTGTAGAAGCGTCTAACCCCTGGAGCATAGTTTACAAAATAGCAGCGGGAAGGATTCCAAAACCAGTTACTCTCACAACACTCCAAAAAGATGGGTCTTATACCATCGACATGGAGAGTACAATCAAGTTAATGACTGAACACTTTGTACCTGACGACAACAACTCGGAAGACGATGACTACCACAAGGCGATTAGGCGATTAGCTTTTGAACAAACGGATACCATAGAAGACGCCGAATTTACCCAAAAGGAAATTTTAGATGTCCTGGAAGGATTCAAGCCAAAGAAAGCAGCAGGCGAAGACGGATTAACCAGTGACATTATTGCAAGAGCACATCAGAACTACCGATTGTTTTATACAAGAATATGCAATGAATGTCTCACACAGGGAGTTTTCCCAGCAATGTGGAAGAGGACGATGATACCAATAATCAAACCAGGAAAGGAGGACACAGCGCAAGCCTCAAAATACGGACCCATTAGCCTGATTAATGTAGGAGGCAAATTACTGGAGAAACTGCTCATAGGAAGAATATCCCACCAGATGAACTCAAGAAATCTCCTGAATAAAAATCAGTACGGCTTCACACCTCAGAGAAGCACAATTGACATGATAATGGCCTTAAAAAAATTCATAAAGGTAAACATTAAAGAATACAACTACATAGCCATGACAAGCTTGAATGTTAAAGGTGCATTCGATGCAGCATGGTGGCCAGGCATTCTTAAAAATTTGAAAGACTTAGTGTGCCCCCAAAACTTATACAAACTAACTAAAGACTACTTTAACAATAGACAAGCGATACTTCATATAAATGGACATAAAATACAAAAGGAAGTGAAGAAAGGCTGCCCACAGGGGTCATGCAGCGGGCCAGGCCACTGGAACATACTCTACAACACCCTTTTAAATTTGAATTACACTAACATGACACAAGTCTTAGCATTCGCAGATGACCTGCTTGTTTTAACTAAAGGGAAAAGTATACTGGAAGCCAAAGCTTATGGAAATGAAGATATGAGGACAATAGAAAGATGGGCTAAGGAAAACAAACTGCACTTCAACCAAAATAAATACAAGGTCATGGTAATTTCAAAGAAACGAACAAGAAATAATGAAGTAATCAATCTCTATATAGACAATAAAAAAACTAGAACAAGTACTTAGGCATATACATAAACAATAAATTCAGTTTCGACAGCCACATCAGCCATATTACAGAAAAAGCAACAAATCTAATACACTCACTGGGCAAAACAGCAAAATTACAGTGGGGTCTAGGCCCAAAGGCATTAAGCATCATAAGTAAAGGGGCAATCACACCTATTCTCACATACGGAGCACCACTATGGGTAGAATCTGCAGATGGAACAACTCAACTAAAGAAGCGGTAACAAGGAGTTTCTTCCCTTCCATTAGAGAGAGATTCAAGGTGAATCTGTCAGGACATGGAAAAACCAATTCATACAAATACTGATTCCACATTACAGATAACCCTACATGTTCATGCAACACAGGACACCAAACAGTACACCACATAATATATGAATGCCCAGAAGTACTACAACAAAGACACACATTAAGAGAAGACATTAGGAAAAAAGGAGGAAGCTGGCCAGTGACTACACAACAGCTTGTATCCAAATATCTGAGAGACTTCCACAATTCTGCAACTCAATATGACTGTGCAGTGAAGTCCAGTACAGTATAAAAACAAAGAGTTAAAGTAGTGACAGTGAGAGTGATATCAACATTGATTACAAGAACAATAATAGGAACTATAAGGACATAAAAATGACCAAATCAAGAAACAAACTGAATACCAAAGAATACAAAGCATGTAATATTACTTGTAATGGGGCATGCTGTTAATTAATCTTTAAAACTAAAAAACTAAAAAACACCCACACACACAAAAGCAACAGCATATTCAGTGCATTCACATATCACCCACAAACATTTAATAAATTCAAAAGGATCTTTAAGGAACAAAATATCAGCTTGGCAACTTCTAATAATTAATTGATACTTTTAAAATTGCTAAATTCATAAACAAAAGAAGAAATGCTACCAATTAACAGATCTGGAATATACCAAATAAGTTGTAAGAATTGCGGAAAATGCTTCATAGGTCAAACTAAAAGAAACCTAAAAACCAGAGTCAAAGAGAACTTTAGAAACATCAAAATGAAACAAGAAGATTAGCCAACAGTAGCATTTCATTTTTGGAACGAAAACCATGACATTGATCTAAATCCAAAATTACAAAATAAATTGACAACATGGTAGAACATATTCATATGGAAAAATAAGGACAGAGTAATCAGCTTTGAAATCCCATCAGTACATAATTTGACAGAAATGTTCATAGTTTCATTGCCAGAGAGAAGAGAGCAGACGACAACAGACAGTTGGAAAGAGGCTGAAAATGGAAGCAATGGCTTCCAAAACCAGTCCCTCAATAATATAAAAATATAAGTCATGAAGAGTCAAAAATCAACTACAAATAGTTTTTTCAATTAATTTTGACATCACTGTTACTAAATTCCTCCTATCTTGCATAATTCAATACCATTTTGATTTTAACAGATTCATACATAGGAATAACTTACACTGTACTTATTGAAATGCAGTAGAGCCTCGGTTATCTGACCTTTGGTAATCCGACATTCCGTATTATCCGACACATTAATAAAAGGCATATTTCTCAAATAACAATCACATAGTAAAATTTTCCCTTCCTGTGAGTATAACATGGCAAGTAAAAGTGGTTGCGCCCGCCTCGGTAGCATGGTGGTAAAGTGTCTGCCTCATGTTCAAGAGGCCCCAAGTTCGAATCTCAGTCAGGGTGAGTTACCTGGATAAGGTTTTTTTCAGGGGTTTCCCTTATCCTTAAAGACGAATGTCGGGTAACTCTAAGCTATATGGACCCTGGGCTCATTTGAGCATCATTTCGCCCATTCCATTCATCGTCTGATATGACTTAACGTTGGAGGACGTAAAATTACAAAAAAGTGGTTGTTTATATGGAATGACAGCATTGAGACGGCATTTAAGAGACTGGACAAGGGGGAAACTCTTCAAAAAGTGGCTTCAGATTTTGGTGTTGGGTATGTTACAGAAGGTGACTGGACAAAAAAGGAGAACAAATTGAGAAGTGGTGTGCTAGCAGAGCAACAAGTGATGCACTAAAACACAGGAAAAAATGAAACAATGTGAATATGAAAAGTTAGCAAAGCACTGTTCTTTGGTTCACTCAGAAACGAGGAAAGGGTCTACCAGTAACAGGCCCCATCCTGCAAGACACATTTCCGGAAAGCGTTCAATTGAGGGGATCCTAATTTTACTGCCAGCATTGGGTGAAACGGCACAGTATTAGGCAGCTTAATATCTGTGCCGAAAAACTGTCTGCTAAATTTGATGTTTTGAAATTTAAAAAGGAATTCTAAGAATTGTAATAATTAATAATAATAATAATAATAATAATAATAATAATAATAATAATAATAATAATAATAATAATAATAATAATAATAATAATTCTTGCTGAAAGATTAACTGGTGATCAGATTTTTAAGTGTGACGAAACTGGACTACATTTCAAGATGCTGTCATCTAAGATTCTTGCAGCCTGAGCACAGTTGTCTGCCTCTGGCTACAAGCGTAGTAAGGAAGGGTTACTATTCTTCCCTGCAGTAATGTTACGGGGAACTTCAAAGCTAAAGTGCTAATGAGTGATAAATCTAAAAGGCCTAGAGCATTTAGAAACATTTCTGTTAGTGCTCTACCAGTGCATTACACTAACCAGAATTCTGCCTGGATGTCTACTGCCATCTTTAAAGACCGGTTCTTTACACTGTTTATGTCATTTATGTCTAGCTTCCAACAACATCCCAAAAAAACTATATTTCTACAAGACCCCCATCACACCTAAATGCAGAAGAACTTAGAAGTGATGATATCAAGGTCTTGTTTCTCCCACCTAAGGTGTGTGTGTAGTGTTTAACACCCGCTTTTACTACATACGGCACCGCAGGCGGTGACACTGATAATACATGAGATGAAGATGGAGCACCGGTGGAATGAGATGGCAGGGGAAACCGGAGGTCCCGGAGAAAACCCGCCCCAGCGCCATGTTGTCCACCACAAATCTCAATTTGCGGTTGCCTGGGATCGAACCCGGGCCGCCTTGGTGAGAGCCAAGTGGTCTAACCACTGAGCCACGGCGTGGCCTCCCACCTAAGGTGACTTCACTGTGCTAGCCAATAGACCAAGGTGTGCTGGAAACATTGCAAAGAAAATATCAGTGACAACTCTGTCCCTAATACAATTGGTTGTTTCCGGGCTGTTTTGCCGTGGTCTGTTGGAGTAAGAACCAAACGTTTCGTCCACAACTACGGTAGACATCATCAGTGGCGCGGTCGAAGCTTTCCTGCAGAGCGGTATACATTGGAACAACACAACGCAGTGTTAACAGCAGTCGCCGAACATGCGATTGAGGCGGAAGGCGAGCATGTGATACAGTTCCAGGACACCAGCATCCTTTCTACCACAGAACATTACCACACACGACTTCAGCGGGAGGCCATCGAAATTTACAAACATCCTAATAATTTCAACAGAAAGGAAGAAGTCTTAAAACTAAATAGGAACTGGCATCCTGTTATCGAAAACAGGAAACGCCATTTAACCACCAAAAATGACGCGGACCAATCACAGGACACCATTGCTGGACTACCCAGGCTCCGCCCCCCATCTACCAGTACAAATGGCGCGACTCAGGCACTGAACGCTTCAGACGCAGCCAAACTCTCTGCAAGAAAGCTTCGACCGCGCCACTGATGATGTCTACCGTAGTTGTGGACGAAACGTTTGGTTCTTACTCCAACAGACCATGGCAAAACAGCCCGGAAACAACCAATTGTATTATGGACTCCGGCCGTGAAAGCTTACGTTCTCTCATAACTCTGTCCCTGTCCAATTTTGTCCCTGATAGAGCAAATGGACAATGGCAAGGACATGATGGAAAAGTTAAGATCTTTCAACAAGAAAGACGTTGCATACTGAGTGGCTCAGGCTTGGGGAGAAATCAAACGGCATTAGCAATGTCTTAGAACATACTGTTAGGTAATGATGAAAATGAAGAAGAGATGGTACAAGAAGACACGAGTGATTTTGTTCACTGACTGAAGCGCATTCCTGGCTGTGAGGATTCTATGACTCTACTGAGTGAGTAGCTGGTGTGCAGAGATCAACAGTTTGAACTTACTGGCTCTGATATTGTTGATTTCATGAATGGTAATGACAATGAGGATGAAGCAGAATGGGAAATTGAAGAAAAACACGAGAATATGAGTCACGCTGAAGGTTTAAGTGCTTTAGAAATGGCATTAAGATATGTGGAGCAACAGCTGGAGGCAAGCGCAACTGAGGTATTGATGTTTTGTTGATGGTGAAATCTTGCAGCAAGGAAATGTCATTCAGCAGGCAAACAGACTTCAATGAAAAGTTTCTTTTCTTAAGACATTTGGAGGGTTTTTTTTTTTTTTTTTTGTTTTTTCAATATTGCATGTAGAATTTGTTTGATTATTCAGTAAATACTGCAACATCCAAGAATTGTTTTAATAATACAGTATACCTACCATATTTTACTCCATTTTCCAACTTATTTTGTATTATCCGACATTTTTAGATATCCGACGTTGTCCAGGGCCAGTTTAGGTTGGATAATCGAGACTCTACTGTATTTGTTATTTGGCTGCAATAGATACATATCTCTGCTATATGTCGAATCACATATCACATGTAAAGTATTATTTAGTTGACATAGTATTAGCAGTTACTTAGTTTATTATTTATTATGTTTTTCAAATAGGAAGAGTTCTCACTACAGCGAATGAGATGAGTCTGTGTGCTCAGCGTTGCCATCTTGTTAACTCCACTCTCTTCTCTCTCGCACACTATCCTAGAGCACATAGAGCTGCTTGACACTAGATGTAAGGGAATTCAAACTGAATTTTCAAAACTTTATAATTATGTATGTTGTTGTTAAAGTCATAATTAGAATAAACATATTGCATATTATGTATATGTTTTAAATACTATAATTATAATTATACTTTAAGAATTACCTGCTTTTCTAATCTATTGGAACTGTCAATGGCTTGTCCATATTCCAGTCAATGTCACATCAAAAGAAAATTTGTCATTATCAAAATATTGTAATGCGCCATTTGTTTCCAAAAGTGTATTTCTTGTAGTTTTTGTGAATGTCTCATGCAGTTTTACCTTATAAATTTCTTTGTGAATAAGTCGTCAACATGAGTCTGTTTAAAAGTGCTGTTTCTTGTATAAATTCCCATTTTATTGGAGCCCACACTAACTCAAATGGACTGGATTGGATTGTAGAGATAAGAGGGCAAGTGGATTACCTCATGTCCCATTTCAGTTGTAATTTTTATCCAATGGATACACTTTCTCCTGGTTTTTAAACCAAAGAACAACTGAATAATACTGATTTGAACTCTCTAACATAAATAAACACAGTTGAAGATTATGAAGCAATCATAAACATATCATGTCATAATAAAACTATAAATAGAAGTATTTATAAACAGTGGAGCTTCATCAATCAAAAACACTTTTTAAACCAATTCTCGAACTGTAAAAACACTTAAGCTCCACTTACTTTTGCAATTAGGACATGTTTCAAGGACACCGCATCCCCATCATCAGCTGATGTTCTACTGGTTCTTCAGGTGACCGCCTCCCTCTCCTGGCGCTGTTCAATTAGTTGAAATTATTAAAAAAAATGATAAACAAGCATAAAAGACGAAAACCATCAAGGACGTTAGCACTTTAAAAGCTGACGACCCAAAGAAAGTATATTGCAAATTTACGTATCACCCTAAGGCATTTAATAAATTCAAAAACATTTTTCGTCAATTTCAGATACAACTAGTACCACATAACAAATATAACATGAGAAACATGCTGAATCACCCGCTAAAAAACACAAGTCCAACCAACAAACTATCCGGAATTTATAGCGTAAGATGTGAGGATTGCCACAAAATTTATATCAGAAAAACAAAGAGAAACCTAGAAACAAGGATGAAAGAACACATGTGATGTATTAAATACAAACAGACAGATAAATCGGCCATAGCCCATCACTTCTGGTCAAAAACTCATAATATTTCCAAAGATATAAAACTTTTGGTACCGGCAAAAAAGTATTGGGAATTAACAGTTTGGGAAAATATACACATTTTGAAGAACAAAAGGAGAGCAATGAACTTCGAAATTCCAATAGTAGATGACATCATTCAACTAATTGAACAGCGCCAGTAGAGGGAGGCGGTCACCTGAAGAACCAGTAGAACATAAGCTGATGATGGGGACGCGGTGTCCTTGAAAAATGTTCTAATTGCAAAAGTAAGTGGAGCTTAAGTGTTTTTACAGTTCGAGAATTGGTTTAAAAAGTGTTTTTGATATCATGTCATAGCTGACATTCTGCAGATACAGCGAATGCAGCAAGTGAACTGCTTGCTCTCTCTTGAATATAACAAACACCTTGGCTTGTTCAAGGTATACTGATATGATGTTTAGCATATAGTGTCAACAGTTTACATTTTAAATTAACTTTAAAGAGAGTCGATTAATGACACTAAACAACACTTACTTTTAAATTTTTCCGGAACATGTTTCTGAGGCTTTGCCTCTATCATCAGCCGGCTCTCGACTGGTTCTGATTGGTGTAGTTGACGATATTTTGTCACAGGTCTCCTCTGGTGGCGGTTCAAGGAACTTGCTGAACAAATCTTTCTGGGGGATGTCGAAATTGAATACTTTGTTCCTATTTTTTGAAATGAAGATTTGTTCCCATGTGGATAGTTCTTGTTTTCCTGATGTATGTTTTAGTAGTTTTGGTTCTGGATTTATGTTGTGGTTTTTTCCCAAAAATGTGTGGCAACTGCTGATTTTTCTAATTGTTTATATTTTATGTTTCTAAAGTGTTCCTTTGCTCTTGTTTCTAAATTTCTTTTGGTTTTTCCAATATAAATTAGTCATTGCATTCAATTTGATATATACCAGATTTTTTGTTAGATGGAATGGCATCTTTGATGTTTGAGCAAATTAGGTTTTTTAAGGAGAAATGGTTGACTGGTGCTAGTTTAATGTTTTGTTTTTTGAAGACCTTTTTGAATTTATCATAGGCCCATGGATGGTAAGTGAATTTTTTGAAAATCATATTAGTTTCTGTAGCTGAGAGGGTTGTGGTTTCCTTTAGTAGCTTCTTCTTTTTTGCTAAGTTCAGTTTTTTGTCCACTAATGATTTGGGAAAGTAAATGTTCAACTTTTTCTATTTCTACAGTGAACTTGATGCTTTTTTCTTGGATATTTAAAAGTTTTAGTGCATCACTGATGTGTTTTTTTTGGTACTATTGCAAAGATGTCATCTACTATCGTTGCCAGAGTTTGAACATCCAAGGGAAACCTTTGTTGTTCCTTATTTCTAATGCACTCATGAACAGATCGGCCAGGAAGGGTGATAGGGGGTTTCCCATTGATAACCCTGAAGTTTGGTGGAAATATTTTGTTTGAAACTGGAAGAAATTTTGTTCCAAGCATAATTTGGTTAGTTCGATGTAGTCTGAAATTTCAGGTGATGCCATTCCAAGTGATTTGAGCCATTTTTCTATCAACGGTGGGAGTTGATTAACTGGTATGCTGGGAAACAGTGATTTAACATCAAACGAGACTAGTGTGTCCTCTTCTTTTAGTTCAGTATCCTTAATGTGTTCTATAAGTTCATAGGTGTTTTTGATGCTTAGGCTGTCGAATTTTGGAAATGAGTTGAATTTGTTTGTTAGCCACTTTGCAAGTTTGTATGTTGGTGAATTTATACTGCTAACTATAGGTCTCATTGTTATGGATGGTTTGTGTATTTTGGGTAAGCCATAAAGTCTAGGTAAGGTTGGGTTATCCGGTTTAACTGCATATTTGTTTGGTATTATGCTTGATTTTGCTATTGTTTTTTCAAATGACTGTATGCAAGTTTTTAGAGGATTTTTGTTAATGATTTCATATTCATTGTCAGTTAGCATTTTTTCCATTTTTTCAATATAATTTGATTTTTCCATTATGACAATCTTGTTGCCTTTGTCTGCCTTTGTGTAAATAACGTTTTTCTGTTTCAAAGAATGGATAGTATTATGTTTTCTCTTCTGAAAGGATCTGTTCTTTATTTCCTCCAAAATATTTTCACAATGGCTTTTTACTGAATTTTGTATGGATACTGGTAGAATTTGTGTCGAAATGTTGATATCTGCAATGTAGTCTTCAATTTTGTTTGAGAAACTGACGCATGTTTTTAATCCATTATTTAAAAGACCCAATTCTTTTTTGGAAAAATTTTGCTTAGTTTACATTTTATTACTGTGTTAATTACGGATATATGTACATACATAATGGTGGCCATTAGAGTGCTTACATCATGATCTGTCGTTATAATATATTGGTAGTTTACACATTTGTATTATGAAAATCATTTCAACTAAAAACATAGGGTTTTTATGGTTGTGTTAGAAACATTATTCCCTACCAATAGAATGTTGTTTCCGGGGTTGAAGGCCGTGGTCTAGATACCATAGCCGGATTTGAACTACAGATCTCCTGCTCTACATGCTCTACCACTGGACTGGCAACATGATGGCAAAACATTAAATTCTCCAACTGATTCACATCTTCCCAGAAAACTGCAAGAAAATCTCAATTCACGACCACTTATCCTAATGGTGACTCAAAATTTGTAAGTACTTAAGTCCTGGGTTTATTAACCGCTTCATCGATGGCCATTTAAACACTGCACAGGCCAAAAACCGATACCCAATAAACAGGATAAGACATTTAAATTGTTAAATGCTGTAAAAATGCTTCATAAATACACATTAGTATCTGCCCTATTTATTAGATTATTTTAACAAAACAAAACCCGGTTTAAAGTCCATTAAAGGTAATATACAATTATGGTATCATTAAAGTAGAGACTATATTCACAAATCATTGAAATTTCACTACTTTTTTTCACTGTAGCAATAGTCATTCTTTGAGTCGAATGCATCTAATTTATGAGTCATTGTTTTGTATGCATATGAACAATATGTATATATTAGCTGTGTAAGCGAAATGTTCTCCAGTTCAAGGTTTTAGAGTTCAGTTTATGCTCCCATGTGATAATCATTATATCTATTGTGTCACACATGATATAAAGAAACACCTTTCTGTCAGCATCTGTATGTACTTCTTAGAGAATTTCACAATTGACATTTATGGTAACCTTATTGCAGCTTAAGTTTTCACACAGTAATTTAGTTATTTATGCCCCCTCGGGGTCATAACTTTATTTTTTCATTGTGGGAATATATATATATATATATATATATATATATATATGTGTGTGTGTGTGTGTGTGTGTGACTAGGGTGAAGAGAGATCTGATCTCTAAGGATAATTTCAGGGCCAAGCGAAGAATTCAGAAATGGACAGTGTGCATCTTATTCTTAAATCCACACTAGCTACTCTAGTTTTGGGAAATAAGGGTCAAATATGGGTGGCTTGGATTTACTAGATCAGGTACTACAAGCACATCCCTCTTACAAAAAACAGACAAATTATATAAAAAAGTATTTTTACACCAGCTATATATAGCCATATGCAATTTTAATTTGGAGAGCTCTGAACTCATGCAAGACTATGGCCTACATGGACTTATGCATATCAATAGCTCACAGCCTAATTGAGCATTATAAGATTCAGAGGCCTCTGTATATAAGGGGCAAGAAATCCACTATCCCAGCACCCCTTATACTTGAAGGAAAGCGTGTTCCTAAAAGGGTACCATCCGCAGCAAAAAATGTTGCTCCCATTTCAAAAAAGTTTTGGGTACTGCAAAAAAGGAGTTTGCAAGGAAGCCAGTATGATTTGTAGTGAATGTGAAGATGTATCCTTGCGTGTTTATGTTTTGAGGTGTTTTGAGGAAACCTTTAAAGGTAAGCTTTTAGCTCTTATAGAATTTATTTAAATTTAATGTAAGAGAGAAATATTAAAATAATTGGCATTAAATAAGCATTAGATGCACAGGACGTCTATACATGTCCATGGATGTCATATGATGTCCATATTCGTGAAAGGGTTAAGGTATTTTTATTCTACCCTTTTTTATGAGGGCAATCAGTGATAGGTGACTGTTCTAATACAATCATCTACCACTGATTACTCTTATAAATGGAGATGGAGAACAATAATACAAAATCCTTAAAAAGCCCAGGATTTAAGTACTTAAGAATTGTAAGTTGCCATTGGGATAAGTGATCATGGAATGAGATTTCCTCGAGGTCTGCCAGGAAGACTTGAATCAGCTGCATGTAGAGTGGAAAAACAGTGGTTCAAATTCTGGCTATGGCATTGAATTTTTCAGTTCTGATTCCAACCTTTAGAAACAATCTTTTTTTCAAACATTTTTATCTACAGAAGTAGTTTCCCAGAATTTGCACTTTCACTCTGTTTACATCACTATTCCCTTGGTCCCTGAATAGTGTAAAAGAGGGGTGCTACTGTAATCTTTTTTGGTATTCCTAGCAAACAATATAAGATATTTCTGCTTACGATAATATCCCATTTCACCTATAGACTCAAACAAGAAAAGAGTTTTATTTCTGCAGCATGTAAAATGTAATAGGATACAGCAATGTCCATTTTTAATCATATAGTATAATTATAGAGTGGCTCTTTTTAATTCAGTCAGCAATAAAGTCTGCCCAAAACTGTTATAGTTTTAGTCTACTTATGAAGACAACCTTGAAAATTGCTTCTACCATTGTTACGTGCTTTATTAGAAGTTACAATGAAATGGTATGTTTTAAAAAGGGAGCACATATTCTAAACAATTAAAATATAACAACTTAGTCATAAAATGGTTCTTAGTACTAGGTAGTTAAAACAGTGAAATATTCTACAGACAAGTGTTCAAATTTTGCACTACATAACTTTAATGTACACAGAACAGGTTTTTGTACCAGTATCTATTACATTTATCCAAGTGTATCACCAAATTCCTTCACTGGAAAGTACAACATTATTGGTTACTCTGAGCACTTTCACTAGCAACCTGTCTGTACATTCAGCAGAGCTATGGTCTTACTTATATGGGGTACTGTGCTGACATTGGAACACATGCCAAGTGTAAACACCTTCTGCAGCAGAGGAAGTGCGTGTTCTGAAAATTAAAACAATTACATTCAATAAATATTTGATAAATTTTATATATATATATATAAAGTTTTTGATGGTACTAAAAGAATTATTCCCACAAATTTAATGAATGGTATCAGTCTTTTAGCACATGAGATTCTTCTTATTCTCTACCACCTTTCCTAATCAAGTTTTCAGGTGTGTCATATTATAAGGTAAATAAGTGTCACAATGAAACTCTTTCAGTAATTTTATGCAACTTTCAATGGAATATGGCAGCTTTTCTCAGCAGATTTTGACTCTTTTCAAGCTCTATGCTTTCCTATTCCTCAAAGCTTCTAATATGCTTCCATTCCATAGTTTTAATAGTACTTTTGCATCCATGCTATGATTTATCATAATACACAGATATTTGATAAACACTGTTAACTGTGTACTGGATTATGACAAATACTTTTTTTGGCAATTTGAGTTTACTTTAAATATAAATGTGACAAAAAAGCAAGAGTAGAGTTTATCATGAACACAAACAATAAAACTGAGCTGCATGAGTACCATTTTATGCTGGAAAAATTGAATAGTAGTAATATTGTAATATTGCCACACAAAATGAACTTGCATATATCACTAAAATCCTAAAACAAAGTGGCAATCGGCAGTATAATGCTTTCCAAATGATGATGACCTACAAACCAAAGTGTAAAGGTGCAGAAGTGTTGGAAAAGTGGTGGCTTCCTTCTTCCCAAGCAAATGGGCATTTAGAATTGGCTATCATGATACCTAAACAACAATTACTACAGAAAACAAGCAAATATCTCGAGATTCAACTGTATTGGAACACCACAGTGAAGCGAAAAATTATTAAATTTTAGATGAGTCGTATTTTTTACACATCTGCTTCACTTTCGTACCTATTTTGAGGACATGTTTCGCAAATCATCGTTTGCATCTACGGCTCTTGTGCGACAGTCGCACAAGAGCCGTAGATGCAAACGATGATTTGCGAAACATGTCCTCAAAATAGGTACGAAAGTGAAGCAGATGTGTAAAAAATACGACTCATCTAAAATTTAATAAGCAAATATCTGTCTGCTGTAAATCACTTCAGCATGGATGACCAAGCATACAAGGTTGTGAGTATTAGTTGAGCAGCAGTAGCGAGCAGATGCATGCTGAGGCTGCTCCCACAAGTGAGAGAAAAAAGGTAACAAAGAGCATGGCTACAAAAGACACAACAGATAATGTGCTGAGAAAATTAAAGGTACTTACGCATATGTTGGAATGAAATAATGGTATGGATGAAAGTGGTTAAGATACAAAGAAGGCAAAGTAAGCAAAATATTACAGGAAATTATGAGAGAAGTCTTGTCAATAAAAAGAAGAGCAGAGAACTTAGAAAATAAGAGCAGAAGATACAACCCAGTGATTATGGAAATGAAGAGAATTCAGAAAGGATGCAAGATGTGAGGTACAAAATCTTTTAGAAGGAAGTTCACAAATACACAACTAGTTTTTGAGGCCATAAATCAGGCAAAGAAAGTAAAAGGTACTGATACCTATTTTATCAGAGACTTAACCTACAAGCAAAGGGTAGTAGTTTATTACTGTCAATAGACTCATACAGAGTGTCTGACATAGTCATAGACTATTTACAATATTTAAAAAGTTTATAAAAAACTATTAAAAAGGCTAGTAAATGCAGAAGAGGCACTTAGTGATAAGGGAAATTCACATATATATACACACAACTTCTTGTACTATGGATAAATGGTAAGCTGGCAAAAAGAGAAATTAATACCGAGGATAATTTATGTGCAGTGAACCAAGAAAATGTAAACTTGATGACAAATGCAGAAGCACAGGGCATTACACAGACACAAGAATTGACTGATCAGCAAATGGGAATGGCATTGGCAGAAGTGATGAGAGAAGATAGTGAAACAGAAAGAGTTAGAACAGGAGGAGGGGAACACTGACAGACTGAGGAAAATAAAAAGGATGACTCAACATATGGTTAGAAAGTGAAAAAAATTGTCTACAAGAAAATTGGAGAGAAATGTGGAAGCAAATAAGTTCTGACATATGAAAAGTTTGAATGGATAGATCAGAAAAGCTTTTTGGGCAGGGAGGAGAAGAAATAAAATAAGGTATTCTACACACTATGATACAATGAAGCACAAAATTATATTAAAGTATATATGAAATGGAGGGATGAACAAGATGAATGGCAAACCGAAGAGGGAAATGATGTTAGAATATACAAGGAACCAAAAAGTGCAAAGGAATCTGAAGCAGTACATCATGTGACAAAACAAAGCAAGTAGGGAAAGAAGTTATGGTGAAAGTAGAAAAGGAAAAGGGTGATGAGTGAATCAACAGTGCAGTGGCATAGTGAATAATGGTATACCTTGATTGGTATAAGGAATTCAAGATGGCACTGGTGTATAAGCAAATGCATAGTCAATCGTAGAAAAATTAAAAAAAAAAAAAAAAAATAGAAAGCGACGTGAAATTTATGAACAGCGAAAATAACTACATTATCGTTGAACATACGAGACATGGTGAAACAAAGGTAACATGTTATTCAGCCTAGAAGAGGAGAAAAATAGACATTTTTCTCAAACCCGTCCAAACCGTAATGGAGAACATGGTGACGTCGAAATGACCCAGTCACTACACATGGTCATCGAGATATTAAACAAAGATCTACAAGACTCACCTCAATTAATTAAAAAGCTTCAATTGGAAAAGCAAGAAATAAATGACAATTTCAAAGCACTTCAAGTAGAGAATTATGATATGGAGAAGAAGCTTAAAGAAACCGAAAGGAAAATAAATGCATTAAATGAACAGAACTCCATCTTATGGAATAAATCACATAAAACCTTCTGTACTTGTAAATACATTGTAAATACTTTTTATAACTGACGAAACCTATTGCTTCTTGTAAGCTTAATGGTGAATAAAGGATTATGATTACATATATGAAGTAATAGTAGAATTACTTAACAGGCAAGATAAAGGTAAAACAAATAAACAAATACATGAGCACTACACCAGAGGAAATACAAATTTTTATTTACAGTCACACAGATTAGAACTATATAAAACCAGATCTACTGCTGCAGCTCATGAACTGTATAATAAACTCCCTACCTGAGAAATATTCATAATCTTAAAATATTCAAGAAAAAAGATTAAAGAAATATTGCATGGAAGGTTGCTATTATTCAATTGACGAATATCTTAGATAATATTGATTAAATAAATAGATATGTGTTTGGAGGAATTTAGTAACAGTGACGTCAAAATTAATCTCAGAAACTATTTGTAGTTGGTTTATTAATACTAGTCACTTACTTGTTTATATTTATGAGAGACTAGTTTCAAAGGCATTCGCCTCCATTTTCAATCTCTTTCCAACTGGCCAGATTAATAAACCAACCAGAGTTGGCCAGAGAGCTTAATAAACCAACTACAAATAGTTTCTGAGATTAAATACATAAATAGTATTTGTATAATATAAGTGTAATAGTGTAGAGTTTATGATTTATTATTGTAATTAGGTTATTTTAGAACTTGTTTATGTAGATATTAAACTATGTGATTTTCTGGTTGCACATACTTAACTTGACGATGCTTTGAATATGTTTTGTATTCTTTTAAGCAGATAATAAATGAATGAATGAATGAATGAACACTACACATGGTCAACACAATCTACAAAGTCCAGCTGTCCCAACACACGAGGAAGAGAAGAAAGTGCTAGTGCTTGGTGACTCAATGATTAAACATGTAAAACTGCAACGTGCTGTAACAAAAAGTGTACAGAGGTATAAATATTGAGCAGTTATCAAAAAAAAAAAAAAAAATTGAAAACCAGTGCATTTGTGATGCGTATCCTGAAAATTCAGAAGTCGTCCTACTCCATGTTGCTACCAACAATTTAAAAAAGGCAAAAAGTGCAGATGAAATTCTAGGTGATATATATGAACTTATAAAATCTACAAAGAAAGTGTTTCCTAAGACATATGTAGCAGTAAACAGTGAAGTGAAAAGATGTGATGTCCACCCTAACTTCTTAAGGTATGTAAATGAAAACAAAAGGTGAAATGTGACGCTAAATGCTTTATTTATGGATCTTGATAAGTATCTGGATCATACATGCTTGGGAAAGGATGGTCTCCATTTAAACCATAGGGGATCATGGAAATTGAAACAGGTTCCTAACAATGTGGTAAACCTAATAAAAAATCAGGGAAACTAACCCCAGAAACAGATGGTGTAACATGCAGTGAAAAATCCCTTGTAAATACAAAAAATTGTAAATAGGATGAGATCACACAGTAATCAGGCTTGCTGGCTTCTACATCTTAATTCACAGGGAATTTGTTCCAAAATAGATGATTTTTATCTACTTATAAACAATATGAAAAATATTAAGTTAGGAATAATTTGCCTAAATGAGCACTGGTTGGAGAAAAATGAGACATCTTCTTAATGAACTGGAAGGATTTTCATTAGCTGATTGTTACGTCAGGAGCAATGCAGCCCATGGTGGTAAATGTAAATTAGTACAAGAAGAACTGTTACAGCAAGTAATGGTTAGACAAGACCTACAAATCTTGGAAGATTTTAATTTTGAATTGTCTACCATTAAAACAAGCAGCCCAAATACAGCTGTGATCTCTGCCTATAGTGTCCCTTATCATTTCTCCTTACGACCATTTTTGAAAAAATTAGAGAAATTGATGTTTAAACTTTGAAATGAAAAAAAGAAAAAAATTATAATAGCTTTAGATAGTAACATTAACCTTCTAAATGTAAATAAGGTATTTCACTTAAATTCAAATGGAATTATAGAAGATATAGCGGGGCATCAAAAACTTATCTTGATACTATACACCAACATGGCTTTGAAATTAGAAATAAATTCTCTAAGGGCCTGTATTACAATCTCCGGTTACTAGCGGAAGTTTGTTACCTTTCAGTTATCAATAACTATTGGTTAGGTTCAGTGCCTCGTATTACGAACTCAATTTACCTGTAGGTTTATTACCCTATGCATTATGGTGGAATGTGAACAGTTGGCAATATTTTCCACTAGGATTTTACCTTGTTTGCAACGCTCTGTTGTGTTTAGAATGTGAATTAGCGCGAATACAAAACATATGTAGTAGCATCAGATGTCTTGTTTTAAGTTTTTATTAGCTCGAGATTTAACTGTATTGGAACACCACAGTGAAGCGAAAAATTATTAAATTTTAGATGAGTCGTATTTCTTACACATCTGCTTCACTTTCGTACCTATTTTGAGGACATGTTTCGCAAATCTTCGTTTGCATCTACGGCTCTTAGCTGTTCTCTATATATTTTCGTGATGTTTTCATTAATAGTTTATTTGTAATAAGGTCTAGGATAGTTCGTTTACAGTTTAGATTTTTCCATAGCGTTATATTATTTTTCATAGCATTAGGTCAGTGTTATAGGTTATATACGTTGCGTTAGTTTAGTGTTATTATACATTAGGTGAGATATATGGAGAATATATTAAATGCCTTGTTAATTTATAAATACCAAGAGATTTCTAGTCAAAATATTTTAAAAATAAGGCCACATAACTTATTAATTCTGATAATAGTATTGCACAAATACAATTTGGCTAAAATCATTTGGTTAGCAGTTTATCCTCATGAATAAATCACCTCTTCTTATATAAATTATCATTTCACAGAGGTATATGCAAAGAGGGAAGGTCCACAAATTACGAGTCATCCATGAATAAAAGCAAGGTTATAAAATATGCATTCTGGGACCAGTAACTTGGTACCTGATTTTTTTAAACATAATATATTTAACTAGTTATGAAGCAATAACTATGGTTTTCTTTTAAGGAAACAGGTTGTAGCAAACTTACATTTCTTATTGGCACTTCATAATCAAACGCCACATTTCAGTCGCAGCATTGTGTCCTTGATTGAAAAACGCAATTCATCAAATAAATGGCTTCATTTAAATACCACGGAATACAAGATGGGAAGGTTTTAACATTTCTTTACGTGTGCAATTCGCAGCAAATATATTTATGTACTGCATTTGCACAATCTATAGTAGGTACGGCAAGAATCATAAGTAATACTTTAACTTGTATTGAGACAGTGCACACACTGCATAAATCGCAATATAATTAGCAAATTGTATTCATTAAGGCACATTGTAGGACAAAACCATTATGGTATTGTACATGTAATTAGCTACATTACATGTGTCAATAGTGTTTGCAATAACGGTTTGGATATCGATACAAATTGCATAACCTAAAAAATTTGTTTTATTCAACATGTCACTGACACCATGGGACACTAAAAATTATCATTCCATAACCTATTATGTCAAGATACCTAATACTCATGTGGTTTATTTTATTTCATTTTCAACATGTTACATACATGTATATATGAATTTATCGTTCCACATTCTAATTCTTTTAGCTCTTCTTTCATTAAATAAATACTGTGCCAACATTTCCTGCTCAGAATCGCTGTCAACATTCAATCTGACCTGGAGGTACGCCATTTTCTTTTTTGTGTATGAAGGTAAACTCCAAGTTATGTCACTAACCGCTACTCGAGGTGAGGGTAAGTTAACTCCAGAAATAACTCTCAGTTAGCCCTTAACCGAAGATCGTAATACCGACAACTGCGTGTAACTCCAAGTTAACTGTTAACCAACACCTTAACCGGAGATCGTAATACAGGCCCTAAATGGAGTACTAGATTTTCAGACACTTGTATAGATCATATACTAAAAAACAAACAGTATGGAAATGAGGAATGTTTCTCTCTTAAAATGGGTCTTTCTGACCATAAAGTCGTCCTCATTACTCTCCCAATAAACCATAGATCCAAAGTTAAAACGTAAACATGGAATTACCAAATGTATCTACAACTCTGAGAACGTTAGTAATTTCAAAGTAAAATTAAGCAGCCTGGCATGGAATTTTGATCCTTTTCTTCATACTGATTTCAACTATAATAATTTTCTTATGGAGATTAGTGATTGTTACAATTCTTGTTTTCTAAAGATTACATGCACTCAAATAATTAAAAAATATTCGCTCGACTGGTGTACAAAAGGCACAAGGATCTCTAGTGCACATAAAAGATGGCTACACAGTAAATACAAGTCAACCCCACTAATCCAAACATAAAACAATATTACAAAACCTACAACAAAATCTTTAAAGCATTAATAAGCTGAACAATTAGCAGTTGAGAGTTACATAAAAATGCAGATAACAAAAGCAGAGCTACATGGACCGTAGTAAAAGGGAATTAGGTTTGAGTTGAACTATGAATACTGGACCATTTTCACTTAATTCAAATTATCTAGATGCTAAGAAAAATGCCAGCACTTTAAATGAGTACTTTGTAAACATTGGTAGTGAGACTCAGGGGGTTCCTCCATCCCTAGAGAATGCAATAGCAGGCCTGTATAAAAACAATTGCCTCATGCTCACACCCACATTTAATTTTGAAATGGTCACTCCTGAAAACATTAATAAAGTGATGATAAAATTAAAACCAAAAAAAGCCAAGGGGTGGGATGAGTTATCATTCTTAATAAAAGAAATCAAACATGAAATTAGTGGGCTAGAAAGAGTACAAGGAGAACTTGTCTGTGCCACCAATGAAGCTTGCTGCAGCTGCAAGTGAAACGTCTGGAAGAGAGTTGAGGAAGCCCAGTGGACCACGGCCTTTCAGCCCAGAATCTTCTACTGAACAAGACGCCGGCCGTGAAAGCCTACATGTATAAATAGACATAAAATCACACACATACATAGAGAATTATAAAAAGGTATTAAATAGAGTAATAAATGAAGCAAAGATATTACATAACAGAAGGCTTCTTAAGAAAGCAAATAATAAAATAGAAGAAACATGGAATATAATAAAAACTGTACGGAAAGAAAGCACTGCAGCATGGGTGGAAAATGTTAAAATTGTAACAAATGATGCAATAATATCAGACCCACAAGGAGTAAGTAGTGCATTTAAAGACTATTATGTAAATATAAAAACAAATATGAAAATTAAGAACTTAAAGCCCCAAGTTACAAAGGAAAGAAGTATTTGTAACGCCATGGTAATCTGGGAAATCACAAAAGAAGAAGTCTTTAGACATATTAATACATTAAAGTGCACGAAATCCAGTGGTTTAGACGAATATTCAAATGAGATGGTGAAATATTGCAACTATGAGCTAGCTGAGACCTCCTCACATATTATAAATGAAAGCTTCAATTCAGAAATTTTTCTAAACAAGCTAAAAATGTCATAGTGAGGCCAATATACAAACAAAAGGGCTGTAAACAAATGATGGAAAACTACTGGTCAATATTTTTATGCTCTGTTTTCTCTAAAGTGATGGAAGGAGTCTTTCTGGGACAGCTCCAAAATTACTGCAAAAAAATTCACATTGTGTCAGAGTTTCAAGTTGGCTTTCAAAAAATGAAATCAACTATACACGCAATAAGCAAAGGAAATGATATAATTATCAAAGCATTAAATAGAAAAGAATTAATGGTAGCAATTTTTCTTGACCTTTCTAAAGCATTTGACTGCATTAATATTGGAAAATTAATGGTAAACCTTGAAAACTATGGCATAGATTGGCTAAGATCATGTTTATTAAACAAAGAGCAATGCATAGAGGTAGTACATAATATAGATGGTCAGCTATCCAAAATCAAATTGCCATTTAAACGTATAACCTACGGTGTCCCGCAAAGATAAAAATTGGGGCCATATTTGTTTATTTTATACATAAATGATCTGTTTAAACAACTTCAGGAAGCGGGAGGATTAGCCACTGGCTACCTGATGACACAACAATTATTACACAGGTTGACAAGGTTTTCTTCACAAGAAATCTGATTAGTGAATCTAGTGTATTTTTTCATACTGAATTCAGATATGTAGTCAGAATTTTCCATCAGGCACTTTTTAAAGTCGGATTTTAGCATTTTCTTTGACCTGTTGTAGGAACCTTTACCTCATATGGCGTGATTTTATCCAAGCTGTATATAAGGAAATGATTTGTAATATTATGCTGAAGAACCATAAAACAAGGCTATGCAGGTTCATTCATGTTTGGACATGTACAGACCTGTTCATCTGGCATTGTGATGTGCCAGTATTGAGGTGACTGAGTTTCGGTAGTGAAATATTTCCTTCCTTTCTTTTCAGAAGTGTATTGTGTATGTAGTGTTTTAGTGCTTTGTTTTTTTATCATGCCAAGAAAGTGTGTAAATCACGTAGATGGTTTTTGCTATATTTGTGGTGAGCTGACCTTCAAGTCTCAGAGGCGAAATTTGACTCCACTTGTAAAGATTTCATGTTGACTCTATCCATCAAGTGTTATCAACTTTACTTTGGCTGTCAGGCTGGTGATTTTGATAAGAATTGGGCACCAAATTTAATTTAACCAAATACATGCTGTGTTTTGTGTGTTAGATTGCGGACTGGGTGGAAAAATGGTACACAACGTATGCCATTTGCAATTCCTAAGATTTGGAGGGAACTGAAGGATCATTTCAGTGATTGCTATTTCTGTTTCACAAATATAAAAGGATTCACATCTAAAACAAAACATACAGTTAAGTATTGGAATTTGCAACCTGTCTTACACAATGAACAGTTCCCTGTACCAGTATATGCAAATACGAATTTAGGTGATAACTCTGATTCTGACCTAACTGAAACTGAAAATGCTTCAGATGAAAATAAAAATGATCCTACATATGAAGCCAATACCTGTTCATCAGAACCATACATTCCCAATCAGAAAGACCTTAATGACCTGATTTGGGATATAAATCTGTCTAAACAGCAAGCTGAAGGTTTAACTTCTAGACTCAAAGGGTGGAAGTAAGAATATGTAGTTACCAAGGCCGCCATAGTGATTTCAAGGACTGCTTCTTTGAAGAAAATGGTATTGTTTTTTGTAGTGATATTCGTTCAGTTATTGAAACTCTTGAGCTTCAACACAGGCCAAATGAGTGGCGACTATTCATAGATTCATCTAAAGCTAGTTTGATGGCTGTGCTGCTACATAGTGGCAATGAACTTCCATCAATACCTGTAGCGCATGCCGCTGATATGAAAGAGCCATATGAAAATATGAAACTAATTTAGAGAAAATACAATATGGAAAATATGAATGGAATATCTGTGGTGATTTAAAGGTTGGTTTGCAACTTGGGTTCCCCAAATATTGCTGTTTTTTGTGCCTCTGGGACAGCAGAGATAGGAAGTCTATGTTAAAAAATCATGGCCTAAATGTGAAAATCTTATCCCTGGCCAGAAAAATGTGTCATATGTTCTTTTAGTGAATCCTGAAAAAGTATTATTACCTCCATTGTATATTAAGTTAGGAGTAATGAAAAATTTCATCAAAGCTAATGGATAAACAGTAAACAGACTGATGGATTCTTGTACCTGAAATCGAAATTCCCCAAAGTCAGTGATGCTATCCTTAAAGAAGGAATTTTTATAGGATCATTAATGGGTGATGAGCATTTCGAAGGGCTGTTAAATCCACTGAAGAAAGCAGCAGTCTTTTGAAAGTTTATGTTTCAATTTTCTTGGAAACCATAAAGCAGAAAACTATTGTGACATAGTGACTCATCTTCTGCATTCTTATAACGCTATGGGATGCAACATGTTTTTAAAAATTCATTTCTTGGACTTTCACTTACACTTCTTCCCCGAAAATCTTGGAGCTGTCAGCGATGAGCACAGTGAGCGTTTTCATCAGCAAATTTCTACTATGTAAAAGCGATACCAAGGCAAGTGGAGTTCCAATATGCTGACCGACTACTGTTGGATCAAGAAGAGAGACGTTCCAGAAGGAAAATATGCCCAAAAATCACTATCTACCACTTTCTAGGTAAATAGAATGAGTAGGTATAATTTTGAGTTAGAGAGCTAGTTATGGATTTTTTTATAATATTGTGACTTTGTGGGTTCGTAGAATTAAAAATTCAAATTGCCGAAATTCTAAATGTTCTTTATTTCTGTAGGAATACACTGTTCAATTCTCACGTAACAACATTACATCACAAACAAACAGTCTACCAAGGTCGATGACAATAACAAACATTAGCTTTCGTTACAACACTTCACAACTGACTTGTTTTACACACAACTGACTCTTCTTTTTATACACATGAATTCCAGACTATTCTGTCAATCACTAGATGTTTCTGGAATAAACAAGGCATCTAATGACATAATCTGAATATTCTATCACCTTCAAGAAACGTGAAACCCTATCTGGGCCGGCACGTCTTTCATCTCTGTGATAAACTACCCGTCTCTTGATGTGTGTTTGGAGGAATTTAGTAACAGTGACGTCAAAATTAATATAAAAATTATTTGTGGTTGGTTTATTGACACTCGTCACTTACTTTTTCATATATTTAAGAGAGACTAGTTCCAAAGGCCCTGGCCTCCATTTTCAATCTCTTTCCAACTGGCATCTGTTGTTGTCTGCTCTCTCTGGTGGTGGAACTATGAACTTTTTTGTCAAATTATCTACTGGCGGGATTTCAAAGTTCATTACGTGATCCTTATTTTTCCAGATGAATATGTTCTCCCATGTTGTCAATCTATTTTGGTTTATCACTCCTTTTAATAATTTTGGATTTGGATCAATGTCATGGTTTTCATTCCAAAAATGAAAACCAGAGTCAAAGAACACTTTAGAAACATCAGATTGAAACAAGAAGACAAGTCAGCAGTAGCATTTCATTTTTGGAATGAAAACCATGACATTGATCCAAATCCAAAATTATTAAAAGGAGTGATAAACCAAAATAGATTGACAACATGGGAGAACATATTCATCTGGAAAAATAAGGATCGCGTAATGAACTTTGAAATCCCGCCAGTAGATAATTTGACAAAAAAGTTCATAGTTCCACCACCAGAGAGAGCAGACAACAACAGATGCCAGTTGGAAAGAGATTGAAAATGGAGGCCAGGGCCTTTGAAACTAGTCTCTCATAAATATATGAAAAAGTAAGTGACGAGTGTCAATAAACCAACCACAAATAATTTTTATATCCGTCTCTTGTTAATACGCACTATCGTAAATAACGGCTCGCGACAATATTATGAAAATTCAAATAAATATCACAGAAAACTCCTGCCCGAAGGGGAAAAAACTAGAATTATATTTGAATTCAGCACGAAAAATACTTCTAGAAAATGTTTTTTTAATTCTTGTGAGAGAAAAAGGTTCATTTTTGTCAACTAGTGTTATTGTAACAGGGAATACAGTGGTTGAATTGCAAAGGAATGCAAATGCACTGTTAGAGACAGTTCATACCTGGAAGAATTAGGAATGGCACAAATACAAAGAAAACAATGGATGCAGATTAGTATAAGTAGCAAAACACAGGCAAGTAACTCCTTGGAAATAAAAAGCGAGCAAATCAGGCAAGCTAGTGAAATAAATTTTTAGGACTAATAATAGATAACAATCTGAAATGGAACAGACACATAGAAAAACTTTCTAAGAAATTCATTTGAGCTATGGGATTATTTTATGGGGTTCAGCAGGGAGAAAACATTTACTAAAAATATTTAGGCTACAGAAAAGAGTGATAAGAATTCTTAAAAGAATTCTTAAAAATATCCAAAAAAAAGAAACACCTACAGAACAGCATTTAAGAAGTATATATATATGTTGTAACCTCCCATGGAGAAGACAAAATACAAGCATCCATGAACATAACACAAGAACAAAAGAAAATTTTAGAAATAGACTAAAAGGCTCATTACAAAATAAATGTATTGAAAGTAAGGCAAAAGATTTATACAATAATTTACCTCATTGGTTAAACAAATAGGGAAAGAACAAATAAAAATAAAACAAATCAAATCCTATCTCATTAAGAATGCTTTCTATAGAGTACAAATATATAAACATTGCAAAAACAAATAATGGTTAAAACTGTAGTCAAAATTGTAAATATAGATAGTAGTACCTCTCCCCTGTAGCTAACTTTATGTATACTTCACATGAAGAAACCTAGTAAAACTGTTACAATTGGTGAATAAACAATCTCAATCTCAATGAAGAAATGGAAACATTAAGCTGCATTAAACAAATAAAAATATTTGTAAAAGAATCTTCACTTAACTTAAGAAGTTTGTTATTACTTCCTTCTTCTATATAAAATCGATTTCAAAAGCATCTTGCTTCCATCATCAGTTAATACCCAAATCCGTTGTTAAAGAAATCTTGGTTACGATGTTATTTTCTTTTGTTATGTTATGCATTACCAACATCTGAAGACGAAATAAACCTAAAAACAGATTCAATTGCCGGTATGTCAAAATTCATTACGCAATGTTTATTTTTTGAAATAAATATTTTTTCCCCACACTATTAACTCTATGGGGCCATTTAAATGTTTTAATAATTTAACTTCAGGATTTAGTTCATGGTTAAATGACCAAAAATGATCTGCTACGGCCTATTTATCAATTTGTTTATATTTAATGTTAAGAAAATGTTCTTTCTTTCTGGTTTCCAAACTACGTTTTGTCTTTCCAATATAAACCTGATCACAATCCAAACAATTAAATTGATAAATACGAGAATTTTTATTATCAGGAATTTTATCTTTTTTAGAAAATTGTAATAAATTTTTAATACTATATTTATTTTGAGGAACTAAAATTATACCAACTTCTTTAAAATAATGTTTATTAAACCAAGGATGGTAAGTTAATTTTTTAAAACTATAATCATCTTTTATTTTTTTAAGAGTAGAATTATCATTAACAGTTTTTTGATATTTAAATTTTTCAATCTTCTTTTGTATAAAATCTTTATTAAAACCATTAATTAAAGCAGTATTAATAATATGTTTATATTCTTCTTTATTCAGAGGTATATTTATTGCTCTATAAATCAAACTATTAAAACCAGCAAATTTATGTGAAAAAGGATAAAAACTTTTATTTTTTATGTAATCATCAATATGAGTAGATTTCCTATAAATACCAAAATCTAATTTGTTATTATTTCTTATTATTTTCAAATATAGAAAAGGAAGAAATCCATTAATTTCAGTTTCTAATGTGAATTTTATAGCTTTATCTTGTAAATTTAGTAATTTTAAAGCATCATTAATTTGTTTTTCAGGAACAATAGCAAAAATATCATCAACATATCTATACCATGTTTTAAAAATCAAAGGAAAAGCTTTAGTGACTTGAATTTCGAAAAAACTCATAAAAAGATCAGCAAGAAAAGGTGAAAGAGGATTACCCATTGCTAAGCCAGAAGTTTGTTGACAAAATTCACCATTAAAAGTGAAAAAAATTTGATCCAAACAAAAATCAGTAAGTTTAACAAAATCAACTAGTAAGTCCTCATGTAAATTTATTGAATTCAACCACTTTTTAAAATAAATTAAAAGTTTTTCTCAAGGAATATTAGGAAATAAGGCAGTTACATCAAAAGAAATAAGTTTATCAGTTTTTGATAATACAACACTATCAATTAAAAAATTCCCTTAAAAATAAAATATGATTATAATTTTAAAAAATTTACTTACCATCCTTGCTTTAATAAACTTTTCAATTTTTTTTTTAAAGAAGTTGGTATAACTTTAGTTCTTCAAAATATAGTATTAAAAATTTATTACAATTTTCTAAAGAAGATAAAATTCCTAATAATAACAAATTGTGGTATTTATCAATTTAATTGTTTGGATTGTGATCAGGTTTATATTGGAAAGACAAAACGTAGTTTGGAAACCAGAAAGAAAGAACATTCTCGTAACATTAAATATAAATAAATTGATAAATCAGCCGTAACAGATCATATTTGGTCATTTAACCATGAAATAAATCCTGAAGTTAAATTATTAAAATAATTAAATAGTCCCATGGAGTTAATAGTGTGGGAAAAATATTTATTTTTAAAAATAAACACCGCGTAATGAATTTTGACATACCAGCAATTGATTCTGTTTTTAGGTTTGTTTCGTCTTCAGATGTTGGTAATGCATAACATAACAAAAGAAAATAACATTGTAACCGAGATTTCCTTAAAATGGAGTTAGGTATTAACTGATGATGGAAGCAAGTTGCTTCTGAAATCGATTTTATAAAGAAGAAGGAAGTAATAACATCAACTTCTTAAGTTAAGCGCAGATTCTTTTACAAATATTTTTATTTGTTTAATATTTGTTGCTTCACTGTGACTAGCTTCATTTTCTGTGTGATTAAGCTGCATGTTGATGAATATACAAATAGAAAACACAGACATAAGCTATAAGTTAAAAGCCAAGTTTAATGGAAGTTTAATAATGCACAGTATCTTTCCCAAAATTTGAAATAAATGTAGTAATGAGGGTAGGCTACAGTGCATTTCTGTCCAGTGATTGAGGAATGACATACCTCTCCAGCACATGGCACTTTTTTGCTTAGTGGTACTCCATGTTTACACTGGAAAGTTGCTTCCCAATGCAGTTTCATCTACAATGACAGTTAAAGTTTTATCTACAATTGATATGTATATAAAAGAGAACAGAGCTGAATGTTAACTAAACATAAAGCTGGAAGTTAGATAGCAGTGTGACACATGTAGCACTTTATTCATACAGTTCTAAATATGAAGCCTACCAGAAATGTTCTTAGGAAATAGTTGTTATTTATTGATATATGCGCAGAGTATTTGAAAAGCCCGCCTCGGTAGCGTAGATGGTAGCGTGTCTGCCTCATGTTCAAGAGGTCCCGAGTTCAAATCTCGGTCAGGGTGAGTTACCTGGATAAGGTTTTTTCCGGGGTTTTCCCTTATCCTTCAAGACGAATGTCAGGTAACTCTAAGCTCCATTGACCCTGGACTCGTTTGAGCATAATTTTACCAAATTCACCGTCCGATATGACTTAACGTTGGAGGACGTAAATTAAAAAAAAAATGTATTTGAAAACCACAATGAACCAAGTCATGAATTAGTAGTAGTCTAATGCCCTAAAATGCTTGGGTATATTCCATTTTCTTTCTTACTTCCCAATATAGTTTCATTAGGGATTCAGAGATTAACATCTTGAGAGCCATAGAATGAAGGAGATGATCTTTGTCCCTTATGGAGTTCTCATCCTGGCACAATACACAATTTGGGGAGTTCAGGATACCAATTTTATGAAGGTGCACTACCTGTCAGTAATCTAAATGTTGCAACTGCCTCATGTCTTGCATAATTAGGTATTAACTTTTTGTTCTGTAATAAGGCTGTCCAAGATTTATCAATACTTTTGAGTTTTATAATGCTGCTTCAGTTCTTTTAGGAAGTTTCTTTTGCTGCGTGGTATGGTAATGCTTGATTTGATTTTTATAAGATTTTGGTTCCTTTTCTGGCAAGGAGATCTGCAACTTCATTCCCATATATCTCACAAGAAGAAGGTTACCATTGGAGCTGGATATTTTTATTTTATTCTCCTAATATTTTTATCATCTTTTTTATTTCTAACACATTAAGTTAATGTTAATGCTCAGATTCTATGTGATATGAAAATATAGTTTTCAGCATCAATAAAGGTACATAAATCTGAATTAGGAAGATACTCCGGAACAAACTCAAATGTTTGGTGGATGCTATCAGAGGTTGGGAAGCATAGAGTTGTCTGCTTTCAGCAGAATTTTCATAAACAAATGGACATGCTATGTAGTGGTTAGCTATGAGGGTGAGTCAAATGAAAACCTTAAATTTGTAATAACAAATCGAAATTGTGCGCTGTTATCCTCCTAGCTGGTAAGCGTGCTACAAACAGCATGCAGAATGGCTTATAGGTGGCAGCATAGTGCAGATGTACACACATCGTCATCAGTATAAAGATGGCCGCCCCACTTGCGACTTGCACCAGGGAAAACAGCATTCTGTCATTCGCTTTTTGCATAGTCAAGGCGTGAAACCTATTGAAATTCATCCATGATTGAAGGTTCAGTACGGTGATGCATGTTTGTCACAGCAGCAAATCTACAAATGGAGTAGGAAGTTCGCAAATGGTGTGACATACGTGGAAGATGCTCTACGTTCAGGTCAGGCACAATGTGACTCCACAAAACATTGCAGCATGTTTACAGATTAGTCATGGATCAGCACACCACATTGTGCATGATGTGCTCCAGTTTCACAAAGTGTCTGCATGATAGATGCCATGGCAGCTGACTCCTGAAAAGAGAGAAAGATGTGTTCATGCTTGTGAAGAACTTCTTCGGTGCTTTGAACGGGAAGGTGATGTTTTCCTTGCAAGAATCATTACTGGGGACGAAACCTGGGTTCACTTCCACCAAACGGAAACGAAGAGAGCGAGCAAGGAATGGCGCCATCCCTCATCACTAAAACCAAAGAAGTTTCGAACAAAACCATCAGCAGGGAAGGTTATGCTGCCTCTCTTTTGGGATGAAAAAGGCGTCATTTTGGAGCATTACATGCCTGGAGGGACCACTGTCACCAGTGCATCATACACGGATCTCCAGAAAAATCATCTGCGGCCTGCAATCAAATCAAAGCAATGTGGATTGCTGTCAGCAGGTGTCCTTTTGCAACAGGACAATGCAAGGCCCCAAACTGTCTGTACAACAGTTGCAACAATCACATACCTACATTTTGAGTGTCTTCCTCATCCACCATACTCACCAGACCTTGCCCCAAGTGACTTCCATATGTTTGGACCACTCAAAGACACAATGGGAGGAAAGAAGTTCCGTTCTGATGAAGAGGTATACCACAGGGTGCATAAGTGGTTGCGCGGACTACCAAAAGAATTTTTTCTAAAGGCATTTATGCACTTGTAAGCGCTGGAGGACTTGCATTGAGCGTGGGGGAGATTATGTTGAAAAGTGGTACCACTTCTGCACAATAAATAATAGTTAAAAAAATATTTAAGGTTTTCATTTGACTCACTCTCGTATAATAATATTAAGGATTTCATTGTCTTACAAAACGCTGCCAAAGAACCTATATCTTTAGTTTATTTCGAGATTCAACATTTCCACATTTCAGTTCATCACTAAATCAACAGATGGCAGCAACAACCCCAGAATTACCCACACCGCTGGATCTAGCGTCAGTCGCACAAGAGCCGTAGATGCAAGCGAAGATTTGCGAAACATGTCCTCAAAATAGGTACGAAAGTGAAGCAGATGTGTTAAAAAATGCGACTCATCTAAAATTTAATAATTTAGTTTATTTGTTTATTCTTCCAACATATTTCATCATAATGAAAAGAAATAACTGGGAGAATAAGCTGCAACACATATGATGCTAATAACATCTTCAAAGACAATTTAACATTAGTGATCTTAAGGATGGAGGCAAAAAAAATGATATACATAACAAAGGCAAGAATACTATCATAATACTATCAAAGGATTGTAAATGAGGTTAAACAAAAATAGATCCCTTTTGCAGTGAGACAATTTTATTTTACTGCTTTTAACTTGCAATATTAAATGAAACATTCCTATGCTTAAAAGCACTTAAGTTGTTGAGAATTTGTGTTAGGACAATAACCTTGGTAGTGTAGATGGTAGAATGTCTGCCTCGCATTCATGAGGTCCCATTTTAGTTCGAATTTTGGTCTGGGTGAGCTACCTGGATAAGGTTTTCTCCAGGGTTTTCCCTCATTCTGATAGATGAAAGTCGGGTAACTCTAAGCTCTTTGGAGGACGTAAAAAAAAAAAAAAAAAAAGCTATTTGTTAAATCAATAGCATTTTTTATGTAATCAACTTCATAGTTTATTCATGAAAAAGAGTAGTTTTAGAGATGTGCAAAAAATATCTCTTGAGATTTATGTTAATAATTTAAAGTAAATGTTCAAACAGTCGACTTTCAGTTTCTAAACAAAGATGATTGAATAGGTTTTATTTATGTTTCAGATTCAAAAGCAACCTTGAAAATGCCTGAATCATAAGTAATCTTTTGAGTAGGTAACTGCCCCTTGCCCTTTAGCTAGAACAGATTTGCTGATAACAAGGAGAAACTCTTTTGTTTTAGTGACATGTCCTTCCAAAGAACACTCTCTGAGGTGCAACGATATGAGCATCATACACCAGAGCTTCTGACAATACCTAATCTCATATTAAAGTAATTTTCAATGTTACATAAAAACGTATCTAAAAGAGTTTTGAAGCTCGGACATCAAACTTTGTTTAAATATGAGTTATGTTCATTCAGTGCCATTTCAAAACAGCTTATATAGGTATAATTCAGAATGTTTCAGAATTGACTGAATAACTTTAAGAGATTGTAGAGGGATGTTGCAGGAACAATGTGAGATAGGACAGTTATGGGCCCAGAGCACATGATTTTTTGCAATTAACTAAAATATATTTAGCCAGTATGTTGATACCATCTAATAGTATATGTAAGCATCTGTTGCACTGCCAGTCAGTGTACATGTGCAGCTCAGTGGTAGTTAAACCATCAACAATAGGTAGTAAGTTCAAACCCTGCTGAGTATTTTTCTCTCTCTCTTTAATTTACTTTTGTTCCTCAAATTGTTGATTTTGAAAGATGTAGAATTAAATTAATTGGGAGTCGATTAATGACACAAAACACTTACTTTTAAATTTTCCCGGAACCGGTTTCTGAGGCCTTCCCTCTATCTTCAGCCGGACATCGACTTGTTCTCATTGGTGTAGCTGGCAATATTTTGTCATCGGTCTCCTCTGGTGGCAGTTCGAGGAACTTGCTGAACAAATCTTTCTGGGGGATGTCGAAATTGAATACTTTGTTCCTATTTTTTGAAATAAAGATTTGTTCCCATGTGGATAGTTCTTCTTTTCCTGTTGTACGTTTTAGTAATTTTGGTTCTGGATTTATGTTGTGGTTTTTTTCCCAAAAATGCGTGGCAACTGCTGATTTTTCTAATTGTTTGTATTTTATGTTCCTAAAGTGTTCCTTTGCTCTTGTTTCTAAATTTCTTTTGGTTTTTCCAATATAAATTTGACTACAGTCACAGCATTCAATTTGATATATACCAGATATTTTGTTAGATGGAATGGCATCTTTGATGTTTGAGCAAATTAGGTTTTTTAAGGAGTAATGGTTCACTGGAGCTAGGAGAATGTTTTGTTTTTTGAAGACTTTTTTGAATTTATCAAAGGCCCATGGACGGTAAGTGAATTTTTTTAAGATCATTTTAGTTTCTGTAGCTGAGAGGGTTGTGGTTTCCTTTAGTAGTTTCTTCTTTTTTGCTAAGTTCACTTTTTTGTCTACTAATGATTTGGAAAAGTCATTTTTCTGTGCTATTTCAATAATTTTGTTGTATTTTATTTTGTATTCTTCTGCTGTGAGAGGGATTTTGACCAGTCTGTGTGCTAAACTATTAAAGATTGCCTGTTTGTGGGATCTTGGATTGTAGCCATTAGCTTTTATGTAGTTGTCTGTCTGTGTTGGTTTTCTGTAAATGCCAAAGTTTATTCTATTTTTATTTCTGATTATTTTTAGATCTAAAAATGGTAAATACTCGTCTTTTTCAACTTCTACAGTGAACTTGATGCTTTTTCCTTGAATATTTAAAAGTTTTAGTGCATCACTGATGTGTTTTTTTTTTTTTGGCACTATGGCAAATATGTCATCTACATATCTTTGCCAGAGTTTGAACATCCATGGGAAACCTTTAGTGATCCTTATTTCTAGTGCACTCATGTACAGATCGGCCAGGAAGGGTGATAAGGGGTTTCCCATTGCTAAACCAGAAGTTTGATGGAAATATTTTGTTTGAAACTGGAAGAAATTCTGTTCTATGCATAATTTGGTAAGTTCGATGTAATCTGAAATTTCAAGTGATGACATTCCAAGTGATTTGAGCCATTTTTCTATCAATGCTGGGAGTTGTTTAACTGGTATGCTGCGAAACAGTGATTTAACGTCAAATGAGACTAGTGTGTCCTCTTCATTTAGTTCAGTATCCTTAATGTGTTCAATAAGTTCATAGGTGTTTTTGATGCTTAGGCTATCGAATTTTGGAAATGAGTTGAATTTGTTTATTAGCCACTTTGCAAGTTTGTATGTTGGTGAATTTATGCTGCTAACTATAGGTCTCATTGTTATGGATGGTTTGTGTATTTTGGGTAAGCCATAAAGTCTAGGTAAGGTTGGGTTATCTGGTTTAACTGCATATTTGTTTGATATTATACTTGATTTTGCTATTGTTTTTTCAAATGATTTTATGCAAGCTGTTAATGGATTTTTGTTAATGGTTTCATATTCACTGCTAGTTAGCATTTCTTCCATTTTTTCAAGGTAATCAGATTTATCCATTATGACTATTTTGTTACCTTTGTCTGCCTTGTGTATATGACGTTTTTTGTTTCAATGAATGGATAATATTTTGTTTGCTCTTCTGAACGGATCTGGTTTTTATTTCTTCCAAAATATTTTCACATTGGCTTTTAAGTGGATTTTGTTTTGATACTGGTAGACACTGTGCCAAAATGTTTATATCTGCAATGTAGTCCTCAATTTCGTTTGAAAAACTTACGCAAGTTTTTAATCCTTTGTTTAGAAGACCTAATTCTTTTGTGGAGAAATTTTGATTAGATAGATTTACAACGTTTTCAAAGTTTTGCGTGTTTGTTTTTTCGTTTACGCTACTTATTGCCGTTTTGCATTTAGAGTGTGGACTAATTGCTGTTGGACTCAAGTTTCTATTTCCGATGTGTCTCTTATTCTTAAACTTTTTTTCGGTATGGTTTCGATGTCAAGAAATGTTCATCAAATTGGTCAATTTGTACTTTAGTTTTTCGGTTTTTGTTTTCATTTTCTTGCTTAGCATTGTCAAATAGTTTTGTTCGAAGTTATGCCACATCATGTTTCCCAGTGTTTTCGTTAAAACTGAATGAAGTTTATAAAGTTTCAATACCGTTTCTTCCAAATGTTTATAATGTTTATTGATTTCTAGCTGTAAAAGTTTTCTCTTGGCCGCTCTGTGTTGTTGATTTCCATTGCCTGGTTTTACTATCCTCCGGACAAATCGGGGTGTTACATTATTTCGTAAACATAGTTTTATGAATTTTATGTTTGCAAAAACATTTCTCTTCTTTTCATGCAGTTTTAAGAATGTTTTTATTTCTTGCTTATTACCAAAATTTTCATTGAATCCGTCATGCATTTTAAATTTTAAATAGGTTACCTATCCGCCATATTGTCAGCTGTTGTTACGTGCGATCAGTTGGTATAATTTCCACTTCTTGAAGACTTGTTTGCCTATTTTATAAATCCTTTCATGGAAGTGTTGAAAACAGTGTTGTTGTATAAATTAAATTAATTGGGAGTCAATTAATGACACAAAACAACACTTACTTTTAAATTTTCCCGGAACCGGTTTCTGAGGCATTTGCACTTTCCATTTGTTATTACTATTACTGTTGAATATAATCAAGTTAATAAAATGAATTTTAAAAAAGAATGTACAACTTAAGGTATATAATGGAAATTAATTGTTCTTTCACACTGGTCGTGTGTAGGCTAAATTGTGGAAACGTAGAGTCAGTCTGAAAAATTCAATGCCATAGCAGGGATTTGAATCACAGATCTTCTGGTCTCCGTTCAGCCGCTATAACCATTGAGCTTCTATGGCCAATGTCCTGATATGACATCAAATTCTCCAACTGACTCATACTTTTCCCGGTAAACCACTTACGAGTTCTCATAAACACATGAGACAACTACCTTAATGGCAACTTACAACATGTAAGTACTTTAAGGCCAGGACTTTATAGTTAACCACTATTAGGTCAATTAATGGAAATTAATTGTTTTTTCACACTGGCGTGTGTAGACTAAATTGTGGAAACATAGAGTCAGACTGAAAAATTCAATGCCATATCTGGGATTTGAACCACGGATCTTCTGGTCTCCATCCAGCCGCTATAACCATTTTCCAATCTGACTCTACGTTTCTACAATTTAGCCTATACATGGGCGGTGTGAAAGAACAATTAATTTCCATTTACCTGGGTGTTGCAGCAACTAGCCGCTTAGTGCGGCTTTATCTGAGCAGTGTAACAGAAAGGTCGTGTGTCATCAGGCGGTTGTCTTGGGCAGTACTATATCTAGCCGTATGTGGGCGCAACTGCCCACGGAGTGTGTTTGCGCCCAGTGCTGGTTGCGCCATTCCGCCTGCCTGTGAGGCATCTGAGCACAGCCCGCTTGACAGGATAGAGGGAAAGGAACCAGGGTAAGGTGTTGATTACACCGTGTCTTGAACCCGTAGGAACAAGACCCAGGCCTGTTTCAACCAGGGAGTTATCCGAGCTGTCCCAAAGGGCGCTGGGCATCCTACGAGGGGCTTTCCATAGGACAAGACCTGGGTTACAAACAAGCTCCCCCCCCCATCTGGTCCAAGGACACAAGACGGGATGGAAGTGGATACGCCACTTACGTGCGCCAACACCAAAGGTGAAAGGCTACCGATATGACCTCGGTGGGGCCGCCTGGCGATCTAGCACACCTTCTACTAGCTTTGCAGGTCTGGACAGCCGGGACACCAGGAGGGAGTCTGCCCACACCAGGAAGAGCAGCCGGAAAACGAGTAGAGGCTGTCGTGGCGAGGGGCACGCCGGCGCCATCACCACCATTCCCTCGAGTGACACTACGCGCTGTCAGACGGCGTATAGATGGCAGCCTTATCGCGGATGGTTGGGTGAGAGGGAAGCCGTGCCGTGTGGTCGTAGACACCGGGGCAGCCATGACCATCATCAGACCCGACGTAGCCAGGGGTTTGCCGTCGAGGATGCCGAGCCGACCATACCAGCTTGTGACGGCATCGGGCGACACATTGCCAATGGAGAGGGAGGCCCCGCTGCAGATGACCTGGGACGGATTGCTGGGCGTCAATGAGTGTTCGTCGCGCAGGTGGCTGAGGCCGTGATACTAGGACTGGATGCTCTCAGGAGCCACGAGGCGACGGTTGACGTCGGCAGGAAGGTCCCACGGCTCAATGGAGAAGAGGTCATAATCCGGCAACCCGAAGAACGCCTGGGAATCTGCTCGTCCTGAGGGAAGACGTGGTTGTCCCCGCGAGAAGCGAGGAGGTGGTGACGGTGCGACTGGAAGGCCAACGGACGAAGAACTTGATGCTGGACCAGAAGACGCATCTGCACGGACTGTGTGTAGCCAGGACATTGTTGCCGTGTCGAGAGGAGGTGCCGGTGAGGCTGCTCAAACCAACAGACACCGATCACGACGTCCAGGCAGGGATGGAGTTGGGAACGTGCAAGCCAAAGGTCAGCGTAACACCAACTGACCAGAATCAAGTGCCGGTGCCGACACAGCACCTGAGGCCCCGGATGGAAGGTTTATTGGAGAGGGTGGCCGACCACCTGGCCGCAGGACAGCTCGAGAAGGTTCGACAACTGCTGGGGCGATACCAGCGCGTCTTCGGCCAAGGGAAAAGCGACTACGGCCGCATGGACCGGGTGCACTATCACATCGACACCGGAGACGCCCGGCCTATTCGGCAACCATCTAGACGTGTTCTGCTAGCGAAACAATCGGCGGTACGGGACATGCTGGAGGACATGAGATCCACGGGAGTGATGCAAGGACTGTTTCCCCTTACCCCGGACTGATGACACCCTGGACACACTTGCTGATGCACAGTGGTTCTCGACACTGGACCTGAAGTCTGGTTACTGGCAGTTAGATCTGCACCCGAGAGACAAGGAGAAAACCGCATTCTCGACAGGCCAAGGGCTTTGGCAGTTCACAGTTATGCCCTTTGGCCTCTGTAACGCACCAGCTACCTTGCAACGCCTCATGGAATCAGTGATGAGAGGGTTGACCTATGCCGCCTGCCTGCTATACCTGGACTACATCACCATTGACGGCAAGACATTTGAAGACCATCTCGAAAACCTGAGCAAGTTGCTACAGAGACTGCAGGCGACTAACCTGAAGCTAAACGCAAAGAAGTGCCAGCTCTTTCGCAAGGAAGTCAACTACTTGGGCCATATAGTCTCACCAACCGGAGTGGCCACAGACCCAGAGAAGACACAGGCCGTGAGAGATTGGTCTCGGCTAAAGGATAAGAGAGAATTACAAAGTTTCCTGGGGCTGTGTAGTTATTACCGCCATTTCAAAAAGGGCTTCTCCAACATCGCCAAGCCCCTCACCCGCTTGACGGAAGAACACCGGCCGTATGTGTGGACGGAGGACGCCTAAGTCGCGTTCCAGGAGCTGAAGATGACACTGTGCAGAGCTCCTATTTTGGGATTCCCACAACCAGGTAGTGCCTTCATTGTGGACACCGACGCCAGCGACCATTGCATTGGAGGCATCCTATTGCAACTGCAGGATGGCCACGAGCGGGTGAGTTTACTACAGCAAGATGCTGTCCAAAGCAGAGAACTACTGCGTCACCCGACGAGAGGTACTGGCGGTGTTAAAGACCTTGGAGCACTTCCACTAATATCAGTCATTCCACCTGAGGACTGACCATTCCGCCCTCACCTGGCTATTTAGCTTTAGGAACCCGGAAAGCCAGACAGCACTCCAGAGGCTGCAGGAGTACAACTTCACCTCTGAACATCGTAGAGGGAAGAGCCACGGCAACACAGACGCCATGTCCCAAAGACCCTGCCCGGAAGAGTGCGGTTAATGCACAAGAGTGGACGAGAAGGACCGTGCTGCAGCTGTCAGAGTGGTCACGGCAGTGCCTGCAGACGGCTGGGATAGCGCAGGCCTGAGGAGGGAGCAGCTGGCGGACGCCGACTTGGGGCCACTCTTGAGGCAAGTGGAGGCAGGGACAAGACCGACCTGGGAGGTCATTGCACCCATAAGCGATGTACAAGTCGTACTGGGCCCAATGGGAACCGTTGAAGACCAAAGAGGCTGTACTGTTCTGGGTATGGGAAGACGCAGAGGAAGCAGTTGTTACTTCCCCGAAGTAAGGTCCTGGAAGTCTTGGAGGAAGTGCACGCTGGTACTTCAGGAGGGCACCTGGGAGCGAACCGGACGATTGACAAACTACGACAGTGCTACTACTGACTGAGGCTCCAAGCAGACGCTGAGAGATGATGCCGTCAATGTCACGTGTGCGCGGCGAGACTAGGGCCCCCAGACTAGGAGCCGGGGTCACAGGTAGCAATACAACGTCGGAGTGCCATTTGAACGCATCACTGTCGACATAGCTGGACCATTCCCAGTGTCCGACCGAGGCAACAATTACCTGATGGTTTCCGTGGACTTCCTCACCAAGTGGCCGGAGGGGTATGCCATCCTGAACCAGGAAGCGAAGACCATCACTGACTGCCTCGTGGAGCAAGTGTTCTGCAGTTTTGGGGTGCCGTTAGAACTCCACAGCGACCAGGGCACCAATTTTGAGTCTAACCTGATTAAGGAGGCACTGGAAAGACTTGGGGTGAACAAGACCCGCACAACACACCTACACCAGCATTCGGATGGCATGGTCGAGAGGTACATCAAGACCTTAGAAGAACATCTGAGGAAGGTCTTGGCCAGCTATCAGCGAGACTGGAACGTCAAGGTGCCACTGTTCCTGCTGGCATATCGCTCGTCGACACACGACACTACTGGGATGATGCTAGCCAGCTAAATGTTTGGCCGAGAGTTGCACCTGCCTTGTGACCTGGCATTTGGGAACCCCACGGAGACAAAGCAGCCAGCAACCCAGTATGTGGAGAACCTGGTGGACCGTCTCCACGACATGCATAAGATGGCTCGTCAGAACATCCAGAAGGCGAGCGAATGCATGAAGACCCGATACGACAGGCAAGCCATCAGCCAAGGGTTCCAGTAAGGTGACCTGGTCTAGTTGTACCGCCCTACACGGACCAAGGGACGCTGCCTGAAGCTTCAGCAACCATGGCAAGGACTGTACCGGGTGGTAAAGAGGATTAACGAAGAGGTCTACCGCATCCAGAAGGTGCCCCAAGGAAAGATGTTGGTGGTACACCTGGATCGTCTGGCCCGCTAAGATGGTGCTGTTCGGGACGAGCAGCCTTGAGGAGGGAGCAGTGTCGCGAGCCATTGTTGATTGAGGTGGTGCGGGCAACTAGTTCAAAGAGACAGTGTATAGATAACAGCTCGCCGAAACGGTGGGGAGAGAGAGACGGATTTCTCAAGAGTTCGGCTTTGTTCTAGCTGTCTCGATTGTTTGAGAAATTTCTGGAATGTGAGTAATCTATAAAAAGGAGAGCCCGCCCACCACGGAGTCAGTCGGTAATTGAACGCGTGCACGTAAACAGCTCTGTCTGTTGTGATCGTTGACCTTTCAAGTTGTATTGTGTATGTGTATGAAGCGTGTTTCTATGGAAATAAAGTGCAATTTTTGGCGTTTGTAACCTGGACTTTTGATTTCACCAACCCACAAAGTCACAAAAAGAACATGTGGGTCTTGTAAAAAAGAATTAGAAAAAGCTCAAAACCAAGCATTATGCTGAATAACAGGTGCAGTTAATATCACCCCCCCAATAGAAACACTTCTCTTGTCAACATCTACTAAGCCAATAAACCTGAACTTGAAGAACAAGCTCTAATAACTTAAACTCAATATAATTCCAAATTTTAATAAAGTAGACTAACAGTAGGACTTGAAATATACACTGAAAACCTAAAAAGATTTTGTGGAGGAAATAACAAGGTTAAAGGAAAAACTAAACATACTTATCGCAAAAGAAAATCTATTATATCCCATTAATCCAATAGCAAGCCTTGAAATGGAATATAATTTAGACTTCTGTGAAATCTTCAAGAAACAAACAACAAGCCCAAATATTGCCAAACTGATAGCATTAGAAAGATTATAAATCAAATACCCTGAAGAAGAATGGACATTATATATATATATATATGGATCATTTGTAAGTGATGGAGCTGGCGCACGTGGCACGTGTCAGTGTTGCTCCTGTTACAATAATGTGTGGAAATTTTGATAGAGAAATTTATGCAACATACACTTTTCTAAAATATCTGTTTCTTTGGCTACAAAAATGTAAAAACCTTGTTATTTTATCATATTCTAGAGCAGCAATCCAAGCAATAGCTTTAACTCAGAATCCAAAAGCAAAAACACAAGAGAAATGCATTGTGTGGTTAAACAGATACAAAATTTAAGTAAGAATATAATATTCCAGTGGATTCCTATACACTGTGGACTGAGCAACAATGAGAAGGCAGACATCCTCGCAAAAAGGGAACCTAAATTCAAAATAAGATGCAATTAAAAGTACCAGTAGAATCAGATAAATGTATCATCAAGAAAAAAATGAATGATTATAAAATTAAATTAACCACAAAGGAGAAAAATTCTTAGAAAACTTAAAACTAATTCCTGAATTACCTCGAAAAACAGTCGTTGCCATGTTCAGACTTACCACTAGACAGTCACAAACTGTTTCAGCAAACACTTGCACAAAACTGGGTTGTTATCATCCGTTATGCAACAACAGAAAATTAATTTGGAAAATCTAATCTCTCTGTGAAAAACTTAAAAACTATCCAGACTTGACCTCAAATATTGGGAGACAAGAGAAATAATGGCTTTTTTGCTAAATACCTGAACACATAGCTGGTTACTGGTTTAGTTTAATTAATTTTTTGTAAATACAATTTACAACTTTTTGAGAAATTTTTGAGTAGTAGTAACTGGTTTCCAGTTACTTATATATTGCTGGCTTTCGGTAATTAGCAAGTTGTTGAAGTATACAAATGTTGCCTATATGTAATAATTTCTTATCTTCAGTTATTTTTATTTTATATTATTTTACTTTTCTGAACTTATTGTTTTTATCTGTACCCTAGATAGAAGTATAATCTGAAAAATCTTTTCTCCGCTAAGCATTAAACCTTTCCTGAGGTTTGTTGTGTGCTTCAAATGATGTCAGAAGAACGAAAAACTTCATTAGTTGTGCCCATATTTAAAAAGGGTGACAACAAAGTTGAAAAAATAATAACATAACAATGTGAAAATGCTGAAATTGAATAATAAAGATACAGTTTTTACTGAATATCCCAGTGTAGAAACAAGGTATCAGGACAGAGCATTTAAGTTTTTTATGATTATGGTGTTTATCATTAGAAGGGAAGTGAGATGCTAACATAGTTTAAGGATAGTGAACTAAAAGAAGAGGACACACTAGTCTCGTTTAATGTTAAATCACTGTTTCCCAGCATACCAGTAAATCAACTCCCACCGTTGATAGAAAAATGGCTCAAATCACTTGGAATGTCATCACCTGAAATTTCAGATTACATCAAACTAACCAAATTATGCATAGAACAAAATTTCTTCCATATTTCCACCAAACTTCAGGGTTAGCAATGGGCAACCCCCTATCACTCTTCCTGGCCGATCTGTACATGAGTGCATTAGAAATAAGAATCAACAAAGGTTTCCCTTGGATGTTCAAACTCTGGCAACGATATGTAGATGACATCTTTGCAATAGTACCAAAAAAACACATCAGTGATGCACTAAAACTTTTAAATATCCAAAACAAAAGCATCAAGTTCACTGTAGAAATAGAAAAGAGACCAGTATTCACCATTTTTGGATCTAAAAATAATGAGAAATAAAAACAGAATAAACTTTGGCATTTACAGAAAACCAACACAGACAGACAACTACATAAAAGTTAATGGCTACAACCCAAGATCCCATAAACAGGCAATCTTCAATAGTTTGGCACACAGACTGGTCAACATCCCTTCCACAGCAGAAGAATACAAAACAGAATACAACAAACTTATTGAAATAGCACACAAAAATGACTTTCCCAAATCATTAGTAGAAAAAAAAGTGAACTTAGCAAAAAAGAAGCTAATAAAGGAAACCACAACCCTCTCAGATACAGAAACTAACATGATTTTCAAAAAATTCACTTTCCATCCATGAGCCTTTGATAAATTCAAAATGGTCTTCAAAAAACAAAACATTCAACTAGCACCAGTCAACTATTTCTCCTTAAAAAACCCAATTTGCTCAAACATCAAAGATGCCATTCCATCTAACAAAATATCTGGTATATATCAAATTGAATGCAGCGACTGTAGTCAAATTTATATTGGGAAAACCAAAAGAAATTTAGAAACAAGAGCAAAGGAACACTTTAGGAACATAAAATATAAACAATTAGAAAAATCAGCAGTTGCCACACATTTTTGGGAAAAAACCACAACATAAATCCAGAACCAAAACTACTAAAACATACATCAGGAAAACAAGAACTATCCACATGGGAACAAATTTTCATTTCAAAAAATAGGAACAAAGTATTCAATTTCGACATCCCCCAAAAAGATTTGTTCTGCAAGTTTCTCGAACCGCCACCAGAGGAGACCTATGACAAAATATCGTCAACTACACCAATGAGAACCAGTCAATGGCCGGTTGAGGATGGAGGCAAAGTCTCTGAAACATGTCCCGGAAAAATTTAAAAGTAAGTGTTGTTTAGTGTCATTAATCGACTCACTTTAAATTTAATAGTTTAAAGTAGTTGTGATATTGGTCCCTGTCCTCCTAAATGCAGCACCACAGGTGGTGACACTGATGATACATGAAATGAAGATGGAGCACCATGGAATGACGTGGCAGGGAAACGGGAGATTCTGAAGAAAACCTGCGCCAACGCCATATTGTCCATCACAAATTTCACTTTAGAGTCACCTGGGATTGAACCTGGGCCACCTTGGTGAGAATCGAGCAGTCTAATCACTCAGCCATGGCACGGTCAACAGATATATCAATATAAGCTACAGTATTCTGTTAAGATAAATTTAAATTCAACTTTATTTTGGGACTGTAAATGTTTCCATACATCTTCAAAAGTGATTTCAATATGCAATGTCTAATTTATATGTTGCAAACTGTAGTGCATCAAGGCATGGAATTTGTGTCAACATTTCATATCACACATTGTATAATTGCTTTTTATCAGAGATATTATCTTCTTTGCACTGCGCCAGTGCAACTGCTTACCAAGGTGGAGAGCTGGGTTCCAGTCCTGGCATGGACATATTCTCCCATTGGGATACCTGGTCCTGGGTGCATTCAGCAAGTCCCTGAGAGGTCAATTCAGTAGCTATTTGAGGGAAAAGTAGTGGCTTCAGATTGCAAAGATTGTATTCACAGGAACTAAGGTTCTAAATAAATCCCATTCTCCAATACTGCATTCTACTCACGGTACCCATTGTAGACAGAGGTGGGGTCTTACTAATCAGAGGCCATGGTCTGCCACTGAACTGTTTTACTAGGTGTATTACAAGACTATGGTACAATCTATTATATAACAAATGCACCTGAAATTATTTAACTTATGAGCACTACAGTAAAAGCTACTACAATACATTATGTACAATTTATGTGTTTGTAATATAATTGAGAATTCACTTTATAAATATGAATGAATAAAGGGATAACACTGCAACAATGCTTACATTTTACTGTACATTTAAAATGTAAAATTGTGCTACAAAGACAATCAAATTTAGGAATTTAAGATAAAATCCATCTGGCATCTCTAGTTTTGACTGAAATTAGAATCAAAGTAAATTTGATTCTCCATTAAAGAACATTAAGGACATAAAAGGTAGTACATAAGTGAATCGAGAATATATTGACACATTGCTTCACTCACACTGTTTATTCACAGGACATGTTTCAAGAGCTCTTGCTCCTATCCTCAGCTGCCACTCGATTAGTGTAAGTTGTAGTGGTTTCTTCTTTCTCCGTATTGTCAATAGATGGCGTGATGTACTTGTCAAAGATGTCCGGTGGTGGAGTTTCAAAATTCATGACTCTATGACGATTTTTGTTAATGAAGATTTTTTCCCATACGGAAAGGTCTATGGGGTGATTAACATATTTTATTAGAGATGTTTCCAAATTGATGTCATGTCTAGTATTGAAAAAATGAAAAGCCACTGCTGATTTTTCTGTTTCACCATTTTTAATGTTTCTTATATGTTCTTTAGTTCTGATGTTAATATTTCTTTTTGTTTTTCCTATATCAATTTTAGGGCAAGTTTCACATTTGATCTCATAGATTCCTGGTTTTTCTTTGGTAGTGATTGAATTTTTGGGAGGGCCCAAAAATCCATCTTTGACAAGTACATCACGCCATCTATTGACAATACGGAGAAAGAAGAAACCACTACAACTTACACTAATCGAGTAGCAGCTGAGGATAGGAGCAAGAGCTCTTGAAACATGTCCTGTGAATAAACAGTGTGAGTGAAGCAATGTGTCAATATATTCTCGATTCACTTATGTACTAATTTGTGCTTCACTGTCCCTACGCTTCTTTCAAGTTTATACTTTGACATAAAAGGTAGTTTGGAACAGTATGTCAATTTGCTAAAATTTATCTTCATTATAAATTATAACTCATGAACTATTTCTTTAACACTGACTAAAAAACGTATGAAATTACCCACCTTGAGCACAGAGAACAATCTCCGGTAACCTCTCCAAAGCAGTGTTGAGAATATCTGCTTGGTCACTTTCTAAGCAGCGGAGGAAACCTAAGAGACCTGCACTTGCAGAATCTGCACTGGGATTGTGTCGTAGATATCTAGCCAACAGAATATGGGCTAAGGAGCGAATACTGCCAACTGGAGACATCAGTAACTCTGCCAATGGTTCACTTACACTCTCCAAAACTGATGGCTTACGAGTAGAGAGGTGATCCAATTCTTGGAGGGCTGATAATACTTCTGAACATAAATATACATACATTAAAAGTGCATCAACACATTTTATTACATGACTATAATAATAATGATAATGAATAATAATAGTATTGAATAATACTAATGAATAATGATAATAATAATGATAATAATAATAATCATCATAATTAATAATTAATAATAATTAATAATAACAATAACAATAATAATAATAATAATAACAATAATAATAATAATAATAATAATAATAATAATAATAATAATAATAATAATAATAATAATAATAATAATAATAATAATAATAATAATAATAATAATAATAATAATAATAATAATGTGACATTGAGGGTTCGTGAAATTGAAAGTCCAATTGCACAAACTCAAAATGTTCTTTATTTCCACCAAATTACATTTGGAATACTTGCCTATTACATAGAATTACGTAGCGCACACAATTGCAATCGACCAGTTCGCCTGTCACAGCTCCACTCCGCACTCACAATTACGTACAACTCTTCTGATACACGTATACAGTCTTCCAGTCCATTTCCTAGCACTGTGTTCTTCACGGCTGCTCGAAAAGAACTGAACTGACTCGTCCACTGAGGTCCTTATATGGGAAGATTGCTGTTTCTGGAAATTTTGCAGCTTGGAAAATCATCGCAAATGTTCCAGACGTCAGGGGGATGGCAAAGAGACGGTACAGTGTCTAGTGACACTTTCCTAATCATCCCCTATCTTAGCGCTACACGATAAGTGGGTGGGCATGGCCTGAATGCCTCCTGTCCCCTACCCAGCTCCAGTTGGTCGTGCCTTCCGATAATTAAGTGACACTGCTCCCTCCTCAAAGCTGGTCATACCAAACAGCACCATCGTAGCGGGCCAGGCGATCCAGGTGTATCACCAACATCTTTCCTCGCGGCACCTTCTGGATGCGGTAGACCACGTCGTTAATCCTCTTCACCACCTGGTGCGGTCCTTGCCATGGCTGCTGAAGCTTCGGGCAGCGTCCCTTGGTCCGGGTAGGGCGGTACAACCAGACCAAGTCACCTTGCTGGAACCCTTGGCTGTTGGCTTACCTGTCGTATTGGGTCTTCATACGGTTGCTCGCCTCTTGGATGTTCTGGCGAGCCATCTCGTGCATGTCGTGGAGCTGGTCCACCAGGTTCTCCACATACTCGGTAGCTGGCTGTTTCGCTTCTGGAGGGCTTCCAAAAGCCAGATCACAGGGGAGGCTTAGCTCTCTGGCCGAACATTAAGCTGGCTGTTTCATCCACGTAGTGTCGTGTGTTGACGAGCGTCAGGCCAGCAGAACAGTGGCACCTTGACGTCCCAGTCTCGCTGATGGCTGGCCATGACCTTCCTCAGGTGCTCCTCTAAGGACTTGATGTATCTTTCGACCATGCCATCCGACTGGGGATGTAGAGGCGTTGTGCGAGTCTTGTTCACCCCAAGCCTTTATAGTGCCTCCTTCATTAGGTTGGACTCAAAATTAGTACCCTGGTCGCTGTGGAGCTCTAACGGCACCCCAAATCGACAGAACACTTGCTCCACGAGGCAGTCTGATTGTCCTTGTCTCGGGATGGCATACACCTCCGGCCACTTGGTGAAGTAGTCAACGACCACCATTAGGTACTTGTTGCCTCGGTAGGACACTGGGAATGGTCCAGCTATGTCGACAGCGATCCCTTCGAATGATGCTCCGACGTACTGCTGCATGCAACCCCGGCTCCTAGTCTGGGGGACCGCGACTCGCCACGCACACATGAAATTGACGGCACCATCTCTCAGCGTCTGTGCTCGGAGCCTCAGCCAGTAGTAGCGCTGTCGTAGTTTGTCAATCCTTCGGTTCGCTCCCAGATGTCTTCCTGAAGTACCGGCATGCACTTCATCCTAGACCTCCGGGACCCTACTCCTGGGAAGTACCAACTGTTCTCTCTGCGTCTTCCCACCGGGCGATTCCCATACCCGGAACAGCATGCCCTCTCTGATCTTCAACGAGTCCCATTGGGTCCAGTACGACTTGTATATGGCGCTCCTCGGTGCGATGTCCTCCCAAGTCGGTCTTGTCCCTGCTTCCACTTCCCTCAAGAGTGGACTCAAGTCTGCATCCGCCAGCTGCTCCCTCCTCAGGCTTGCGCTATCCCAGCCGTCCGCAGGCACTGCTGTGACTACTTGCAATGCTGCGGCACACTCCTTCTCTTCCACTCTTGTACACTGGCCGCACTCTTCTGGACAGGGTCTTCGGGACATATCGTCTGTGTTACCGTGGCTCTTCCCTCTGCGATGTTCCGAGGTGAAGTCGTACTCCTGCAGCCTCTGGACCCAACGTGCTGTCTGGCCTTCCAGGTTCTTAAAGCTCAATAGCCAGGTTAGGGAGGAATGGTCAGTCCTCAGATGGAATGGCTGACCGTACAGGTACTTGTGGAAGTGCTGCAAGGGCTTCACCACGGCCAGTAATTCTCGCCGGGTGACGCAGTAGTTCTTCTCTGCCTTGGATAGCATCTTGCTGTAGTAGACTATCACCAGCTCGTGGCCATCCTGGACTTAAGATAGGACGCCTCCAATACAGTGGTCGCTGGCGTCGGTGTCTACAATGAAGGCACCGCCTGGTTGTGGAAATCCCAGAACAGGAGCACTGCAGAGTGTCTTCTTCAGGCGCTGGAAAGCGTCTTCGGTGTCCTCCGTCCGCACATAAGGTCGATGTTCTTCTGTCAGGCGGGTGAGGGGCCTGGCGATGTTGGAGAACCCCTTTATGAAGCATAGGTAATAACTGCACAGCCCCAGGAAACTGCGCAACTCTTTCTTATCCTTTGGGCAAGGCCAATCTTTCACAGCCTGTGTCTTCTCCAGGTCTGTGGCCACTCCGGTTGCTGAGACTATGTGGCCTATGTAGTTGACTTCCTTGTGGAAGAGTTGGCACTTCTTCGCGTTCAGCTTCAAGTTGGACGCCTGCAGTCTCTGTAGCACCTTACTCAGATTCTCGAGATGGTTTTCAAAAGTCTTACCGACGATGATGATGTCGTCCGGGTATAGCAGGCAGGCATCGTAAGTCAGTCCTCTCATCACTGACTCCATGAGACGTTGGAAGGTAGCTGGTGCATTGCAGAGGCCAAAGGGCATAACCATGAACTGCCAGAGCCCTTGGCCCGACAAGAATGCGGTCTTCTCCTTGTCTCTCGGGACTAGAGCTACTTGCCAGTAGCCCCACTTCAGGTCCAGGGTCGAGAACCACTGTACACCAGCAAGCGTGTCCTGGGTGTCGTCAATCCGGGGTAAGGGAAAGCAATTCCTGGTGACAGCATTCAGTTTTCTATAGTCCACGCAGAAGCGTAGCTCGCCATTTTTCTTCGTCACCAAGACTACAGGGGAACACCAAGGGCTGTCAGACTCCTCAATCACTCCCCTGGATCTCATGTCCTCCAGCATATCCCGTACCGCCGATGGTTTCGCTAGCGGAACGCGTCTAGGTGGTTGCCGAACAGGTCGGGCGTCTCCGGGGTTGATGCGGTGGAGCACCAGGTCGGTGCGACTGTAGTCGCTATTACCTTGGCTGAAAACGCGCTGGTATCGCCACAGCAGTTGTCGAAACTTCTCGAGCTGTTCTGCGGTCAGGTGGTCGGCCGCCCTCTCCAATAAGCTTTCCAATCGGGGCCCAGGTGTTGCGTCGGCACCGGCTCCTGGGTCTTATCGATTGCTGTTACGCTGACCACGGGCTCGCACGTCCCCAACTCCGTCCATGCCTGGACGTCGTGATCGGTGTGCGTTGGGTTGAGAAGCCTCATCGGCACCTCATCTCGGCACGTTGGGTTAAGCAGCCTCACCGGCACCTCTTTCCTGCACGGCAACAATGTCCTGGCTACTCATAGTCCGTGCACAGGCGTCTTCTGATCCAGCATCAAGTTCCTTGTTCGCTGGCCTTCCAGTCGCGCCGTCACCAACATCTCGTTTCTCGCGGGGACAACCACGTCTTCCCTCAGCATTACCCTGCAGATTCCCAGGCGTTCTTCGGGTTGCCGGAGTATGATCTCTTCTCCATTGAGCCGCAGGACCTTCCTGCCGGCGTCGGCCGTCGCCTCGTGGCTCCTGAGGGTATCCAGTCCTCAGCCACCTCCGCAACGAACACCCACTGACGCAGGGCACTCTGTCCCAAGGTCAACTTCAGCAGACCCTCCTTCTCCAAAAGCAAGGTGTCGCCCGATGCCGTCTTAGGCAGGTTGGTCTGCTCGGCTTCCTCGTCGGCAAACCCCTGGCTACGTAGGGTCTGATGACGGTCTCGGCTGCCCCGGTGTCTACGAGTACGCAGCACGGCTTCCATCTCACCCAACCGTCCGCGATGAGGCTGTCATCCATCCGTCGGCTGACGGTGCGCAGTGTCCCTCGAGGGGCTGGTGTTGACGGCGCAGACGTGCTCCTCGCCACGCCGGCTATTTCTCATTTCTCCGGCTGCTCTACCTGATGTGGGCAGTCTTTCTCCAGGTGTCCCGGCTGGCCACACCACCAACACACGCCACTAGGTCTTCGCCGGCGTCCCTCGGCTGGTCTTCGGTCTCCAGTGTAGCGTATACTCCTTGTTCTCGAAGTCGGAGTAGCCGTCACCTTGGCCACCTCCATCCTCAATTCTGCCGTTAGCGCCTCGTGTATGGTTTTGTAGTCGCCGAGCATTGGGCGCTGACGTATCTCGACGTCTCGTACCCCGTCAACGAACGTGCAGGCGGCTTCCCGGGATACGAATTCAGGTGGGAGGTCGACCAAGGCTTTATTGGCCAGCTGTTCAATTGCCAGGGCGAACTCCTGTAGCGTCTCTCCTTGCTGCTGCGTCCTTGACTTCATTTGCCTGCGGTAGGCTGCGGCCAAGCAGTGGTTCCCGAAGCGGTTCTCCAGGGCTTCCCAGATGTCGATGGGCGCCGCCACTGTCTGGACCGCGTTCAGGACTTCTGCGGCCCGTCCCTGCGGGCTGGCTATTAGCTGTGCGGCCTCCTACTCTGGTGACCACTTGTTGTGCTTGGCCACCGTGTGGAATTGGCGGCAGACTTCGAACGTGGACGTGCCGTCGTACTTCGGCGGTTTGACGCGCGCAGATGTGTCGCGTTCCGGCGCGTCGGCCTTTAAATCTTTCATTCTTCTGCCGACGATGTCCTCCACAAGGGCCTTCAAGGACATAGTGTTGGTGTCGGCCTTTCCCTCCAATTCATTAACGCGGTTCGCCAGGTCTTCGACGCGCTCGCCCAACTCCGTGAAGTCCTTCTTTACGCCGGCCAACTGCTCCTCAAATTTGGCGGCGAGGGCTTCGTTCGCAGCCTTCATTTCAGATTGTGATTTGCCGTCTCCAACTTTGCGGCCAGGTTGCTATTTGCTGCCTCCGTATTCGTTGTTAATTCGGTCATTTTCGCGGTTAGGATGTCATTCGCTGTCTTCATTTGTTCCATTTTCTGTAGAATCTTTTCCAATGCAGCCTTCATGGTGGTACGTCTCACTCCAGACACCAGTTGTGACTTTGTGAGTTCGTGATATTAAAAGTCCAGGTTACAAACACTAAAAATTGCTCTTTATTTCCATAGAAATCAACCTGACAGTCCAGATTACGTCACATGCACAATACAACTTGCAATGTCATCGATCACAAACACAGCTGTCCACGCGCACGCGTCCAATTACTGATTGACTTATTTAGTGGCAGGCGAGCTACCATTTTACAGATTACCCACTATCCGGAATGTTCTCACACAATCAAGACGACGTTAGAAGAAAGACGAACTCTCTAAGAAAACAGTTTCCTCCCCCCCCACCGCCCGTTTCAGCGAGCTTTTATCACTGCAGAGCACTGCCCGTCTCTTTGAACTCATTGCTTGCGCCGCATCAAATCAACAATGTATTCGCGACAATATTTTTTGCACTCTTGGTATTTAATCCTGAAGATTCCAAATTTCCTGGTTTTAGTGTGTCTGGTCTTTGGGAGGAGCTCTTCAACAGGTTCCTCAAGCTGAGCTTTTTCTGCAGAGTTAGGTTTATGTTACATTTGAAGAATATTTTCTGCAATCTGTTATCCAAAAATAAATGGACTGTGAATTTTGTCTTCTTGATTTCCAAGGATGCTAAGTTTGTGGTATTTTGATTTCATTTTTTCCTTTTAAATTTTCATATTTTCCTAGATATCAATTTTGTATTAAACCCATTTAAAAGTGCTGTCTTAGTTATTTGCTGGTATTCTTTGTTGTATTGACCTTTGGTTAGGAGGAAATTAATCAATTTGTGTACCAGACTGTTGAAAATTGCATGCTGGTGTGGTTTAGGTTAAAACTATTGCATATGTAGTTGTCTGTGTAAGTGAACTTTACGTATATTTCAAAGGGAAGTCTTGTTTTCATTTCTCATTATTTTAATGTCCGGAAAAGATGTCCAACCTTCCTTGTCTGTAAAGTGAAGTTGGCTCTGTCTAGCAAATTTAGTAGTTTTAAAGGCATCCTGAACATTTTTTGGGGAAGTATTGCTAAAACATCATCCACATACCTAAACTATGTTTTGAATTTGTTAGGAAAAGGTCTGTTTTACTTGTATTTTAAATTACATCCATCATCATGTCATCTACCAGGGAGCAGAGGGAGGAAGATACCAATGCTGCCACTCAATATACAGATGATGGAAACAAAGGCTTCTGAAATGTGTTTAATTACAGTGTAAGTGAAGCAAATTTGTGCCAGAATTGACTCATTATGTTATCAATGTTTGTTTATTTGGGGTTCTCTTAGGTCACTTCCACCCAAGAGTTTAGGGCTTCTCTCCTGATTCACTGGCTTTCTTCCCATGGGTGGGTGGGTGGATGGGTGGGTGGGTGGGTGGGTGGGTGGGCGGGCAGGTGGGTGGGCGGGCAGGCAGGCAGGCAGTGACATTCACCAGCCAAAGTTTTGAGTGAAGCCGAACCCCAGAAGTAGGGACTAATGTTCCAGTAGATCAGCAAGTCTGCATGTTTAACTATTTAGAAGAACATTGCGATGATAAGTAAGCGGGGGCTCAGTAGTTTCTGCACATAGGATGATGATGGGGATGGTGGGAAAGGTGTAATACTTAACCTAATATCACGGTAATGTATACAATTTAGACCATTTAAAGCAGATGGGTGAGCCAAGGAAAACACAATGTAACCATAGTTAAGCTTTGGTTGGATCAGAGGGCAATAAAGTCGTAAATGAACAGTTCAATCAGCTGGAACAAAAAGAATGTTAATTAACATCTGGCCTTTAAATAACACATGAAAAGACCAGCTACGCCTTCAAACACCAATCCCAAAAGCTTTGTTTCTTCTGCAAAAAAAAGTACACCTGGACTGAAATGGAGAGAAGATAGAAGAAATGCTTTTTGGAGCCAGAAGTTATCACAGAGAGTTTTTTGGATGGAGAACTTAACACCATTTTCGAGACTTCAAATGAAAAGACAGTCAAGACACACTGGAGGTGGAGTTATAAGAGACAAGTCTGCAGAGAACTACTCAAGCTCATGATATCATCTGCAAACAATGAACAAGAAATACCAGGAGAAACGCAAGAGATTGACGGCAAAAGCAAATAATGTTAGGCATACCTGTGATACGCTGTTCCAAGTAAAAGCACAGGAGAAAACTGAACCCACGAAAGATTCTATCCACATAAATTCCTGAATTTAAAGGAACAGTTGACTACTTATGCTCCATTTATGGAGCATACAAAGAATACCATGCCTCCAGCAACTGTTATATGCCCTCTCTAGATCAAAGAAGACAGCAACCTTAGAAAAGCGTTTATGATGTGCATGGATAATGAGACCAAGTGGTCGACCATTGAACAAAAGTGACGAAAACCGTGAATGTTGGACAATTGTTGAGATTCAAGCCACTGTGTCAAGCATCCGATGATCATATGCTCCATAACCTTGCAGATGCAACTGGTGTGTGAGATCATACGATAATCCTATGGTAGATGGCAAACCTTCACAGATTTTAAGATTGGGATGACAGAAACCAAAGAAAGTTTCAAAGATCATCCAGCCTTTGAGCGGAGGGCCTGGAGGAAGCCAAGGCACATTCCAGCTCCAAATTGTGAAAAGGGCGTTACAACACTTGCAGTTAAAAGAAGGATAGATTTTTCCATCCAACCTAGGCTTTTACTGGTAGAAAATTTGGATGGTTATGTGTGAAGCCTGGAAATGCCAGCAAAAGTGATGCCCAATGCGTCAGCAACACCTCTAGTACAAGCCTCCATGCAATTTACTGCCTGACATGCATCGTCCTTCAGGGAAATGGGAAAGGTTTGGCTGGGAAGCTAGGGTACAGCAATTCGACAGCGCACAGGATAATGGAAGTAAGGTAATCCACCCTCCACCTTCTGGTTAATATCAGATGGGCAATCGGCAAAGACAGCTAAACTACAATACATTGGCCAGTCCGCTCGGTTGATTCACCAGTTGGGTACACATTAAGATGGGAAGTAATTAGAAAGCAAGCTAATTAGACAAGGGAAGTGATAGCTGGAAAAGATGTCAAGATGACGGAGATGATGTACAAGCTGTAGTGAACAGATAGTTCCAGGTGAGACTGAGTGCTGGTAGAATCCGAAATAAAAGTGGGTTCACCAGTGTTAAGAAGAAAAAATGTTGGTTGCATAGCAAAAACTCAGCAAGATGGGTACCCTGTGCACAAGCCCGAGGCGAGCCTTAGAGAGAGTGGTGGGCATTGAAGTCTGCCACAAAAAGAAAAGATGCTGAGAGTTGTGAAACTGGACCTTCAAAGTCTGCAGGGGCGAACAGAGAACAATGCGGCAGATATACAGAACAGATGGTAAAGGAAAAATCAAGTACAATCAAAGTAATGGTAAAGCTTGCAGAGTAGTGATGAGCGCGAAAGGCTGGTAAAAAAGTAAAAGTCGTTACTTATCACGAGCATCACACTTGCATGGGCAGGAAAACCAGGCTCCGTTGGACCAAAGTGAGACCAGGAAACGTAAGAGTCCTGTTGGCAAAGCGTGGAAGGATAAAATAGTTGGGGACAATGATTTTGTTAATAGTTGCAGTTCACCCTCATGTACACATAAGTCAAGTGTATCCTGGACAGACATCCTAGAATCCAAGAGAAAAGCTGTGGACTAAATTTACTTGACAGGCCAATTTTGCTTAAGTTTGCCCTTTTGGTGTCATATGGGACAAGAGCTTGTTGGAAGTGTGACTCTTATTTGGGTTCCTCACAAGGAAGAGACTCAGTTTCTCCAGAAACCGAAGACAAAGCAGAAAAGTAGTTATCTACAATGCCTTTCTTGGAAGTGTTGAAAACAGTGTTGTTATAATAAATTAAATTTAAAGGGAGTCGATTACTGACACTAAACAACACTTACAGTCTGTGAGGTTTAAGTTGGCATATTCTCTACTATCCTTGTCTAACACAGAATGCTGTCCTTGTCTAGCACATGTGGGCGGGTCAGAAACCACTGCTTTGTCGTGATTCGTGAAAAGTAGACGCTGGCAACCCCCACTCCACTGTGTGTTGATTAAAGGTTGTCAGTGGCATATGAGCGATAGAACTGTGCATTTATTGTTTTGTGGATTTACACGACACACAAAATTGTTTCATTGTTGCAACATATGGATATAATGTTGAATTATTTTCTTGTAGTTTTAGTTGTGTTTGTGTTGTTTCAAGTTGAATCTCGAGGGAAAGTTCTAAAATCAGATTCTAGGGAAATTGTAGTCAAAGTTCACGGCTTCTTCAGTGGTGAATGTGAAGCTTTTAAATGTGGAAAGCCGACTATTTCAGTGACGAGCATCGTTGAGAGAACTGCTGCTGCTACAGGTATGTCTTCTAGGTCTGTTCAACGAATTTTAAAAGAAGACAAAAATGCAGAAGAAAGCAGCGGTAGACTGCAAACACCAGGCAAGAAGCGCCCTAATAGAAGACTGCGAAAAACAGAAATTGATTCACTCACAGCTGCTATTAAGTGAACAATATATTCGCTGTATCATACAGACTTTCTACCTAGTTTGCTGGACATATATGAGGCTTTAAGAGCTAAAGACTTAGTTAAAGGAAGCGTGTGGCCCTTAAACAAATTCTTAAAAAGCTTAATTTCAGTTACGGTAAAAATTCACAGGGAATACACTTTTCAATGGAACGAATGGATATTGTTTCTAAAAGATTTAAATTTTTAAGACGAATGTACAAACTGAGATCTACAGGTAGGCCTATAGTGTACTTTGACGAAACTTGGGTAAATATAAACCATACGAGAAATATGGTGTGGAAGTGTATTGCTGATGAAAATGTTACTGATTTCCCTCTTAAAACACCAATCGGCAAAGGGCAGCCAATTATATATGAACATGCTGGATATTCAACAGGATTTATTCCTAATGCTTTGCTAACTTTTAAGTCAAATTCAACCAAAGACTACCATGAAGAAATGGATAATAATATTTTCAAGGATTGGTTTGTTAATCCATTTCTACCTAACATCCCATCTAGTGATGTCATCATTATGGACAATGCCCCTTATCATTCCATAGAAATTAATAAAGCACCCACTTCATCTTCACTCAAATCCCATATGCAGGAATGGCTTTGTTATAGGAATATTGAGTTTGATCCACAAGCGACAAATCCAGTGCTATGAATTAATTAAATTGAAAAGGATAATTTCAAAGTGTATGAAATAGTCTCGCAGAGGTACATGGTCATACCGTAGTAAGATTGCCACCTTATCACTGCAACTTTAATGCTATAGAACTTATTTGGGCACAAGTGAAGAGTGATGATGTCAAACATAACATTTCATTTAAAAGTGTCGATGTAAGAGCCTTGTTTCATAATGCGATTAGAAAAGTGACCCCAGAAAACTGGAAAAGCACGTGTGAGCATGTACAAAACACTGAATAGTTTTACCGGGGAAAAGACGGTCTGATAGATGAAATTACAGACACATTAGTTATAAATTTAAAAGACTTGGAATCGGAAGAAGAAAACGAAGATTCGTTTGAAATTTCTGACTGTGAATCGGGGGATGAGCAACAATCGGACGGAGTGGAGAAGGGGCGCTCCGCCACTGATGCACGCTTGGCTGGGGTGTCTGCTTTGCCCGCTACGTCATAGAGTGAGCGGTCAGTATTCCTTTCTCTTTCTAAAAGGCAAACGACTAGTTAAACCTCACAGACTGTACTTTTAAATTTTTCCGGAACATGTTTCAGAGACTTTGCCTCCATCCTCAACCGGCCATCCACTGGTTCTCATTGGGGTAGTTGACGATATTTTGTCAAGGGTCTCCTCTGGTGGCGGTTCAAGGAACTTGCTGAACAAATCTTTCTGGGGGATGTCGAAATTGAATACTTTGGTCCTATTTTTTGAAATGAAGATTTGTTCCCAAGTGGATAGTTCTTGTTTTCCTGATATATGTTTTAGTAGTTTTGGTTCTGGATTTATGTTGTGGGTTTTTCCCCAAAAATGCGTGGCAACTGCTGATTTTTCTAATTGTTTATATTTTATGTTCCTAAAGTGTTCCTTTGCTCTTGTTTCTAAATTTCTTTTGGTTTTTCCAATATAAATTTGACTACTGTCACTGCATTCAATTTGATATATACCAGATTTTTTGTTAGATGGAATGGCATCTTTGATGTTTGAGCAAATTAGGTTTTTTAAGGAGAAATGGTTGACTGGTGCCAATCCATCATGGCATCTTTGATATTTGAGTAACTTAGGTTTTTTAAGGAGAAATGGTTGACTGGTGCCATTCCATCTAACAAAAAACCTGGTATATATCAAATTGAATGCAGTGACTGTAGTCAAATTTATATTGGAAAAACCAAAAGAAATTTAGAAACAAGAGCAAAGGAACACTTTAGAAACATAAAATATAAACAATTAGAAAAATCAGCAGTTGCCACGCACTTTTGGGAGAAAAACCACAACATAAATCCAGAACCAAAACCACAAAAACATACATCAGGAAAACAAGAACTATCCACATGGGAATAAATCTTCATTTCAAAAAATAGGAACAAAGTATTCAATTTCGACATCCCCCAGAAAGATTTGTTCAGCAAGCTCCTTGAACCGCCAGCAGAGGAGACCCATGACAAAATATCGTCAACTACACCAATGAGAACCAGTCGATGGCCGGTTGAGGATGGAGGCAGTCTCTGAAACATGTTCCGGAAAAATTTAAAAGTGTTGTTTAGTGTCATTAATCGACTCCCTTTAAATTTAATAAGTAGTTATCTGTTGACATAGAGGGAGAAAAAGTATAACACTGAAAGAAGCGTAGAGACAGTGAAGCACAACTTAGCACAAAAGTGAACTGAGAAGATATTGACACACTGCTTCACTCACACTGGTTTTTTTTTTTTTTTTTCACAGGATATGTTTCAAGAGCTTTTGCTCTTATCATCAGCTAGTACTCGACTAGTGCAAATTGTAGTGGTTTCTTCTTTCTCCATATCGTTAATAGATGGCATGATGTACTTGTCAAAGATGTCCGGTGGTGGAGTTTCAAAATTCATGACTATGACAATTTTTGTTAATGAAGATTTTTTTCCCATATGGAAAGGTCTATGGGGTGCTTAATGTATTTTATTAAAGATGTTTCCAAGTTGATGTCTGTCTAGTATTCAAAAAATGAAAAGCCACTTCTGATTTTTCTGTTTCACCATTTTTAATGTTTCTTATATGTTCTTTAGCTCTGATGTCAATATTGCTTTTTGTTTTTCCTATATAAATTTTAGGGCAAGTTTCACATTTGATCTCATAGATTCCTGGTTTTCCTTTGGTAGTAATTGAATTTTTTTTGGAAGAGGGGGGGGGGGGCTTTTAACAAATTTCTGATATTAAATCTATTTTGAGGTGCAAGAATTATGTTGTGTTGTGAGAAGATTTTTTGGAATTTATTATGGGCTGATGGATGGAAGGTAAATTTTCTTTTTCTCTTTTGCTCCTGTAGCTTCTAGGGTGGTGGTTTCCTTTATTTTCTTAGCCTTGTTGAGTCTGTTAACTGTTTTGTCCACTAAATTTGGGTTGAAACCGTTGGACATAGCTACTTTTTTTTATAAGTAGGTATTCTTCTTGATAATCTTCTCTGTTTAGTTTCAGTTGATCATCTGAAATAGACGAGGAGGGGAAAAAGAAGCAGTGGAGGCACACTTTCAACTGCCAAAGGTTTGAGGGTCTTTAAGAAAGTTGAAGCGACCTTTTGGAGGTGCATTCACATACTCTTGATGCAAGGCTTGGAGTGATTACAATTGAATTTACAGGGTATATTTGGCTGCCCATATCCCTCTTTGGCACCTGGTTTAAGAACACCAAACTAAAAGTACCAAATTTTAGAACAGAAGGGTGCTGAGCAAGATGGCATTTGCGCGCTTTAGTGCAAGAAAATTGTTCTTTTTTTTTTCAATCGCTGGAAGTCACCAGATTGAGACACCTTTACATTTCACACAGCAAACGGATGGAAAGCTCCATCATGGCTATCCTTTCCACACCTGGCGCAAACAGTGTTAGCAAGTTTGCAGAATATAGCTTACTGTGGCCAAAGTGCTGGCACTGAAAATAAAACAATGCATAGGGTGTGGAATATAGGGCCAAACATTGATAATATTAACAATGTGCTTTTGGGAAACATTCATTTCTCTCCCTGGGCATTTTTGCCTATGTCACCAAAATGTCTTAAGCCTCTTCCATTCTGCTGATTACTAGATACAAGTTGCTGACACTCTATGTACCTGCATTTCATGGCGCAGTTGTGATTTTCCTTTGGAGTTGTTGGTAGCAATGAAAAATATGAATTAATTTTGTTCCATGAACATGGGTCATCCACCAGAGCCCATAAAGCATCATTCCACTACGATGACAGGGCTGCACAAGGAATATTAAAGGCATACTCTCCCACTCATCCTGGTGTTGGGTTAGAGTGGCTAGATGCGAGTTAGCTCCTAACTTGTTGTTTAAGTGAAGACAAAATAAAAGCAGTTTTTATTTAAGTGAAGTAGAAACCAAAGCAATGTATTGCAGATACACCTTCTCCATTAAAATGGAATGAGATCCTTTCCACTGACATGTAAATAGGCATTTTGACTGATTCCCTCACGACAAGGAAGGTAAAGAATGCTCAGGATTCCAGTGTGCCAAACTTATAGTAGTAGGACCCTGGGATAAAATGGTGATTTGCTTTCACAAGTACTTAGTTATAATACTGTAACTTTGTGGGTTCGTAGAATTAAAAGGCAGTGTTGCAGAAATTAAAAATCTCTATTTTCGTCAAAATACTCTTATAGATTACAGCAGCATTATGTTACGTACACCATCAGTCTACCAAGGTCGATGACAATAACAGTGACAGCAGATTACATAATTAGCTCTCGTTACAATAACACACCTGGCCGTCTCTCATTTCACAACTACTGTTACACAACTGACTCTTTGCGAGCTGTCACTTCCGTAAATACCTATTTCATAAATTCAAGATATTTCTGGACCAAACAGGAATCGAATGTTCTATCATCTTCCAGAAGCGTAACCCTATTGGTGCCGGCAGATCTTTTATCTCGCGCTATCATTATTTCTTCTGGCATACTCCTTATCTCCAGGCTTTTTGTGTACACAAGCCGCGCAATCGCAATCGGGTTTGCGACATTGCTCCCTCCTCAAGGCTGGTCGTCCCGAACAGCTCCATCACAGCGGGCCAGATGATCCAGGTGTACCACAAACATCATCCCTTGCGGCACCTATTGGATGCGGTAGACCACGTTGTTAGTCCTCTTCACCACCTGGTACTGTCCTTGCCACGGCTGTTGAAGTTTGTCGATTGTTCGGTTTGCTCCCAGGTGTCGTCCTGAAGTACCAGAGTGCACTTCCTCCAATACTTCTGGGGCTTTACTTCGGGGAAGTACCAACTGTTCTCTTTGCGTTTTCCCATCAGGTGATTCCCATACCCGGAACAGCATGCCCTCTCTGATCTTCAGCGAGTCCCATTGGGCCCAGTATGACTTATAGGTGGCACTCCTCGGTGCGATGTCCTCCCAGGTTGGTCTTGTCCCTGCCTCCACTTCTCTCAAGAGTGGCCCCAAGTCTGCGTCCGCCGGCTGCTCCCTTCTCAGGCCTGCGCTATCCCAGCCATCCGCAGGCACTGCCATGACTACTGGAACTGCTGCGGCATGCTCCTTCTCTTCCACTCTTGAGCATTGGCTGCACTCCTCTGGGCAGAGTCTTCGGGACATGGCGTCTGCATTACCGTGGTTCTTCCCTCTACGATGTTCAGAGGCGAAGTCGTACTCCTGCAGCCTCTGAACCCAACGTGCTGTCTGGCCTTCCAGGTTTCTAAAGCTCAGTAGCCAGGTTAGGGCGGAGTGGTCAGTCCTCAGGTGGAATGACTGACTGTACAGGTACTTGTGGAAGTGCTCCAAGGGAATTACTACCGCCAGTAACTCTTGCCGGGTGACACAGTAGTTCTTCTCTGCCTTGGCTGAAGACGTGCTGGTATTGTCTCATCAGTTGTCGAACCTTCTCGAGCTGTTCTGCGGTCAGTTGATCGGCCGCCCTCTCCAGTAAGCTTTCCAACGGGGGCCCCAGGCGTTGCGTTGGCACCGGCTCCTGTTTCTTGTCGATTGCTGTCACGATGACCACGGGCTCGCACGTCCCCAACTTCGTTTCAACCTGGACGTTGTGACCGATGTCCGCTAGGTTAAGCAGCCTCACTGGCACCTCTTGGCACGGCAACAATGTTCTTCATTCGCTGTCCTCCCAGTCGCACCGTCACCATAACCTCCTTTCTCGCGGGGACCCACGTCTTCCTTCAAGATGACCCTGCAGATTCCAAGGCATTCCACGGGTTGCCGGAGTATGACTTCTTCTCCAATGAGGTGCAGGACCTTCCTGCCATCGTCGACCGTCGCCTCGTGGCTCCTGAGGGCATCCAGTCCGAGGATTACCTCCTCAGCCACCTCTGCGGCGGACACCCACTGACGCACGGCACTCCGTCCCAAGGTCAACTGCAGCAGAGCCTCCCTCTCCATGGGCAAGGTGTCGCTGATGCCTTCAACAGCTGGTATGAACGGCTTGGTTTCCTCGACGGCAAACCCTTGGCCACGTCAGGTCTGATGATGGTCACGGCTGCCCCGGTCTCTACGAGCACGCAGCACGGCTTCCCTCGTACACAACCGTCTGCGGTGAGGTTGTCATCCATACGTCGGCTGACGGCGTGCAGGGTCACTCGAGGGGATGGTGGGGATGGCGCCGACGTGCTCCTCGCCACGCCGGTCCTTACTCGTTCCTCCGGCTGCTCTTCCTGGTGTCGGTCATCTTCGCGGTCATCGTTGCGCACAAGTTGCTATTTGCAGCTTCCGTCTCCGTTGTTAATTCGGTCTTCATTTCTTCCATCTTCTCGGTGATGTTGTCGTCCCACTTCCTGACACCAATTATGACTTTGTGGGTTCGTAGAATTAAAAGGCCGAGTTGCAGAAATAAAAAATTTCCTTTATTTTCATTGAAATACTCTTATAGATTACAGCAGCATTACGTTACGTACACCATCAGTCTACCAAGGTCGATGATACTAACAATGACAGCAGATTATATCATTAGCTCTTGTTACAATAACACAGCTGACTGTATCTCATTTCACAACTACTGTTTCACAACTGACTCTTTGCGAGCCATCACTTCCTTAAATATCTATTTCATAAATTCGAGATATTTCTGGACCAAACAGGAATCGAATGTTCTATCACCTTCCAGAAGCGTAACCCTATTGGTGCTGGCAGGTCTTTTATCTCGCGCTATCATTATTTCTTCCGGCATACTCCTTGTCTCCAGGCGTTTTGTGTACACAAGCAGCGCTATCACGATCGGCTTCTCGACGATACTTTTGGCAAGTGAGTGTGTGACTTAGTTATCTACTTTTGGCATAATGGGGTTAATTTAAGCACAAGTGATTTCATTTGCTTTGATTTCAAAATTAAAACCTAACTCCTGAGCACTACACAAATATAATTATTTGTAACAAAAACTTCACTTATATTTAAAGAAATTTATGTAAATTTCAATCAATAAGAAACTTATGTCATTTTCTTTAAAGATAAGTGAAGTTTTTGTTACAAATAATTATATTTGTGTAGTATTTGTTGCTTCAGTGTCACTAGCTCCATTTTCAATGTACTTAACTCCTGAGGTTGATGTTTGTATACATAATTTCAAATAATGCTAACATCATACTGTGTCTAACAATGTGATTCAGATTGCAATACCATCAGCTTTCAGCTAGTTTATAAAACATTAACTCCTGGATATAGCTGAGCTGAAACGGGAGATCTTATTAAAGTGATATCAATATAAATACTCATACTTGTGTGAGTGATTAGAAACAAATCCATTTCATGAATCTTCACACCTTCACATTTCAAGCAAAAGACTAGAAAAAGCAAGATGTAATATGTTCCAAAATGGCCACAGTCTGCTTACATAAGTTAGTGGTAGCAATCAAAACAAAAAACTGACAAGTTTGGTTGAAAATATCAAATGAACTTGCAAATATTTCATTATGCACTTCAGTTAATCAAGTTATAAATTAGACTGCATATTTTAAATTCCATTCGTAACACTATAATATGCTCTCACATCATTGGTTTAATTACCTTCACCCTGCAGCTTGTTCACAGCAGCAAGTTGTGGAGTCCATTGTGACTGTGGCTCACATGTAGATGTAGATGCTGTCAAGGCCATCATTACTTCTGCTCCCTCTTCCTCAGTCTTTGGGAGTGAGATTCCAGAAAGAAGAGTACGCAAACTAGGCAGGTTTGGGTGACATAACTGGAGTTCACTGCAAACATAATAATATTTCTAAGGCCAGAGTACTAGTAATAATGAACTAATCAGGAACTGATTTCAGGTAAACAACATGAAACTCCAAGAGGATAACCATATTTTTCATAGTATTGGCCAGTTAAAAAATGCTTGTTTTTTTTCAAAACTCGATAGAGCACATGGGCTATCAAACAAGTGAATTTGACAACCTTAATTTGCTAGTAGTTTTATTGTTTTTATTATTGTTTTGATTTTATTTTCACTTCTTCATAATTTAGTTTTATGTACAGAATACAAATTTAATAAATGGCTAAATCAACATTGTTACATTAATGAAATAATAGATATTTATAAAAAGTTACAAAATTATTAAATACAGAACTTTAAGAATACAAAGAGATTAAACTAGTAAGTAAATAATGTGTATGCTTATTTGGTATCTTCTTCTCCAAATCTGTCTCTTGCTTTATGGAAATTAGTTCCATCTTGCATGTGGAGCATATATCACTGTGTGGTGTATTGAATGAGAGATTAAAACACTTATAAAATATAAACTTGTATTTGGATAAAGAGCATGTGGATAGTTTTACCTTTTCTCTCTCTCTCTGTTTTTTTTTTTTTTTTTTTTTTTTTTTGCAAAACATTTTTCACATTATTTTAATATTTAATTCCGGTGGTAGGTGGTTCTTTGAAGATGTTCATCTACTGTAGTGGCTTTCTCTGCACCTGTAGTTCTTAATAAACTCCTTGTCCTTTGCATCAGTTCTATCCCCTCCTCTATTTTCTTTAGGTGAATTCCCAGTAGAATAAAAGTTTCTTGCAAGGAGGAACAGTCTATCCTTAGACATGCCGGCTATTCCCTGAAAACCTTTAGCACAGATTGGTATAACATCTCCATTTTTCTTTCTGATGCTATATTTAATATTCACCGATTTTTTTCTTTTAGAATTTTCCTCCTTCACTTTCCTTTGTTTTGGAGAATTTGTCTTGGTCCACTTTATTTAGATGTTTTACTTTATTATGGAAATTATTACTGTCTTCATATGTCAGATTCCTTAATTGGTTCCTTAAATGCATTCCTTAATTTTTCTCTTTATTGACTTCAATGGATAATCTTGAATTCCATGATTATATTTTATGGACGGTTCTTTATTATTAGGTTTTGTAGCTTGAACAAGATGTTTCCTTCTATATTTCCTGCCACCATCAGATTCAGTCACTGGTGAATCAAACCCTGTACTTTCGTCCATGACTTAGCTTGTGCTTGCGAGAGATTGGTTCAATTTATGTACATAACTCTAGTGATACAGTCATAGAAGTGATTCAGAAAACTTAACATTCTTTATTGTATGATAAGCAATGGCCTATGCTGCAGTAATGCTGCACTATCCTATTTGTGGAACATGTTTGATTGTTACGTCTTTGTAGTGCCGCTTTGAGAGCAATGTTGATAAAAGGTTCTGAAAGAGTATGTTACAACAGAGTTTGTTGATATAAACCACATGCCAAGTAGTATTGTCATTTTCTTGCCCTCGAATCAGAAAAGTGCGGTGATAATACCAAATGAATCATTCTCTATATTATTTAGCCGTGGGAAGGATTTGACATAATGATATGGTTTTTGTATAGCATTGAATTCCAGGAAAGCAAGGTCAGACAAGCAGAATATTGCAAATTATTATTAGGTCAGTGACGGGTCTTGACAGGTGGCAAATCTTTTCATTTAGACTGTGCTGTATTGAGTTTTGTAAAATCGCTGTGCATGCGCTCTATCAAGTTATGCAAAAATGCTCATGATTTTCCATGCTGCACACACGGCAAATATCGAGTTATGCAAAATCTGATTTCACAGACAACATATGATCCCATATATAACTCATTTTCTCAAAATTTGTGCTCTAGAGAGTTTTGAAAAAACGCTCCTCACATATATATGACTGTGTGTGTGTGTGTTTACTTGGGGCTCTTCTGAACATCATCTTTGCCATGGTATTGATGTTACAATGTTCAATTAGGAAAAGCTGCTGTTTCATATTCTGGTATCTAAACTGATGATAAATGTACAAACTACCCCTCTGGAAGTATCATCTAGTGTTTAATGAGTTTGATATGCCAGCTGCTCTAACTGTTGAAGGTTTCACTACATCATATTGCTGTACTCTAATCTTAAGCAGGTCCTGGCAAATGGTCAATAGACATGTCCAAATGCCTTTCCAATGCTATAATTAAGTTGACAACCGAGACTACGGTGGGAAACTTGCATACTCCTGCAGGGTAGCCAAAAAATGTCTTCTCAGCAAACAACTGGATAACAACTGTCTCAAATTGACACCACTCAACAAACAAGAGCTATACGATTTTAAGGCTTCCTCTGTTTGGATAATTATGGGACTCTGTAACTTTGGGATGAATCTTGACGCCTAAGTTGTGGCACCTCCCTTCCATTGCAGTATACATAATACTCTTTTGTTTTCTTTGTTTGGTGATTTAGACTTCACTGCAGCATCTATCATGCTATTGCTTTCCTTTGTTTAGCTAGCATTTTTTCTTCCGGATTAGTTGCTTTTCCATCACATTAATTTTTCCTTTTGTGTCAAATTTAATTTCTTTTAACTCCTTAACAATATTTTCTTTCAACTCTTTCAAAGTAACTTTTATCTCAAGATTTTACAATTCAAACTCAATTTAGATTTCATATTCTCAATTTTTTTTCTGCATATCTATTTTACATTCCTCAATGCAGCTCCCACTTTCTCAATTCTGGATTGTATTTCTACCTCCACGACGATGAGGGGGTTGGAGGGCTGAGGAACAACTGAGATGCGTCATAAGTGTAAATGTTCTAGAAGAGGTTTAATTGCGAACTGATGGTAGGTGGTGTTTACAGGGTGGTGGGTGAGAAATAAGGTAGGGGTAGAGAAAAGAGGTAGCATTTTGCTCAACAGCTGCAGTCTTGGGTGCAACAGCCCTTGTGCACCCCTGATGGATTAGTTAAGTCAAAGGAGTGTTGTAATTTTGAAAAACCAGATAAATTCTTGAATGTATTGTAGATTAATTTGGGGCTGTAGTAAATTCTTTATGGTTATCAGTTATGCCCGCAAACCATACGGCAAAGCCGGTATCACTTTACATGGCAATTTCTGGGACGATAATCCTCAAGAGACCTAACCAGGGTGCACTGATAGAATGGCAATCAATCATAAAATTTTGCAGCCTGGCACCTAATTTCATCTTCCACTTAGGGGAGAGGTGAGGCTTCAGGAGAGCATTGGTGTTACTAGATAGCATTGGTATACAGAACAGAAGGCCCAAAGAGATTGAGATTGTTTATTCACCAATTGTAATAGTTTTATAAGGTTTCGTCATGTAAAGTATACATAAAGTTACTAACAATGGAGAAGTACTAATCTATATTTACAATATAGATATTTACTCATATTCATAATTACATAAAAAATAAAAGTTTTAACCCTTTTTCACATAAATATGCTGTTTTTAATAGTTTGATTTATAGATTAATAAATATACCCCTGAATAAAGAAGAATTTAATAAAGAATATAAATTATTATTAATACTGCTTTAATTAATGGTTTTAATAAAGATTTTATGCAAAAGAAGATTGAAAATTTTAAATATCAAAAAACTGTTAATGATATTTCTACCCTTAAAAAATATAAAAGACAATTATAATTTAAAAAAATTTACTTACCATCCTTGGGTTAATAAATATTTTCAATTTTTTTTAAAGAAGTTGGTATAACTTTAGTTCCTTAAAATAAATAGACTATTAAAATTTACATTTTTTCTAAAAAAGATAAAATTCCTAATAATAAAAAATCTGGTATTTATCAATTTAATTGTTTAGATTGTGATCAGGTTTATATTGGAAAGACGCAACGTAATTTGGAAACCAAAACAAAAGAACATTTTCGTAACATTAAGTATAAAGAAACTGATAAATTGACTGTAGCAGATCATTTTTGGTCATTTAACCATGAAATAAATCCTTAAGTCCGATGGATTTAATAGTGTGGGAAATAAACATCGCGTAATGAATTTTGAAATACAAGCAGTTGATTCTGTTTTTAGTTCTGTTTTGTTTTCAGATGTTGGTAATACTAAATAAACATAAGAAAGACATGGTAACCGGTATCCTTGACAACAGAGTTTATCTGTGGACTGAGGACGCAAGTGATTTGTTTGCGAAATCAATTTCCATTTGAAAAGAAGTATCAACACCAATTTCTTAAGATAAGTGAAGCCTTAGTGGCAAATATTTTTATTTGTGTAATACTATATTTACAGATTACACAGAAAATGAAGCTAGTTACAATGGAGTAATAAATATTATACAAATAAAAATATTTAGTAAATATTTTCCACTTATCTTAGGAAGTTGATGACAATAATTCTATCTTGTTTTTGCGAAATTAATTTCATGAGCATTTGCCCACATCTTTAGTCAACACACTTCGTTGTCAAGGATACCATGTATTTACGTATTTACCTATTACCAACATCTGAAGACGAAACAAACCTAAAAACAGAATCAATTGCCGGTATGTCAAAATTCATTACGTGATTTTTATTTTTTAAAATACATATTTTTTTCCAAAACATGGGAACATTTAATTGTTTTAATAATTAAACTTCAGGATTTATTTCATGGTTAAATGACCAAAAATGATCTGCTACGGCGATTTATCAATTCGTTTATATCTAATGTTACGAAAATGTTCTTTCTTTCTGGTTTCCAAACTACGTGTCGTCTTTCCAATATAAACCTGATCACAATCTAAGCAATTAAATTGATAAATACCAGATTTTTTTATTATTAGGAATTGTATATTTTTTTTATAAAATTGTAATAAATTTTTTGAAAATGTTTATTAACCCAAGGATGGCAAGTAAATTTTTTAAATTTATAATCATCTTTTATTTTTTTAAGAGTAGAAATATCATTAATATTTTTTTATATTCAAATTTTTCAATTTTCTTTTGTATAAAATCTTTATTAAAACCATTAATTAAAGCAGTATTAATAATATGTTTATATTCTTTATTAAATTCTTCTTTATTCAGGGGTATATTTATTAATCTATAAATCAAACTATTAAAAACAGCAAATTTATGTGGAAAAGGGTTGAATGAATAAAGAAGAATTTAATAAAGAATATAAACATATTATTAATACTGCTTTAATTATAATCTAGTGAACTTAGCAAAAAAGAAGAAGCTAATAAAGGAAATCACAACCCTCTCAGCTACAGAAACTAATATGATTTTCAAAAAATACACTTACCATCCATGGGCCTATGATAAATTCAAAAAAGTCTTCAAAAAACAAAACATTCAACTAGCACCAGTCAACCATTTCTCCTTAAAAAACCTAATTTGCTCAAACATCAAAGATGCCATTCCATCTAACAAAAAATCTGGTATATATCAAATTGAATGCAGTGACTGTAGTCAAATTTATATTGGAAAAATCAAAAGAAATTTAGAAACAAGAGCAAAGGAACACTTTAGAAACATAAAATATAAACAATTAGAAAAATCAGCAGTTGCCACACATTTTTGGGAAAAAAACCACAACATAAATCCAGAACTAAAACTACTAAAACATACATCAGGAAAACAAGAACTATCCACATGGGAACAAACCTTCATTTAAAAAAATAGGAACAAAGTATTCAATTTCGACAGCCCCCAGAAAGATTTGTTCAGCAAGTTCCTTGAACCGCCACCAGAGAAACCTATGACAAAATATCGTCAACTACACCAATGAGAACCAGTCCATGGCCGGCTGAGGATAGAGGCAAAGTCTCTGAAACATGTTCCGGAAAAATTTAAAAGTAAGTGTTGTTTAGTGTCATTAATCGACTCCCTTTAAATTTAATTTATCATAACAACACTGTTTTCAACAATTCCAAGAAAGAAATTGCATGTTCTCCCATGTTGTTAGTTTATTTTGGTTTATCACTCCTTTTAATAATTTTGGATTTGATCAATGTAATGATTTTCATTCCAAAAATGAAATGCTACTGCTGACTTTTCTTCTTGTTTCAGTCTTATGTTTCTAAAGTGCTCTTTGACTCTGGTTTTTAGATTTCTTTTAGTTTGATCTATGTAGCATTTTTCGCAATTTTTACAAACTTTTTTTGTGTATTTCGGATCTGTTAACTGATGGGATTTCATCTTTTGTTTTTGAATTGAGCAATTTTAAAATTGAATGTCCATTAGTAGTTGCCAAGATTATATTTTGTTCCTTAAAGATCTTTTTAAATTTATTAAATGTTTTTGGGTGATATGTGAATGAACTGAATATGCTGTTGCTTTCTTTTTCTTTTGTAGATGTGGTTGCTTCCTTAATGACTTTGTTTAGTTGAACTAATTTTCTTAACATCAGACTTTTGTTGCATCCATTTTCTTCCGCCATGTGTGGTATGGCTTTTTGTTCTTTGACGTATTCTTCTTTATCCATAGGTATGTTGACTAGACTGTGTGTAAGGCTGTTTATTATTGCATGTTTATGCATAATTGGGTTCTAGCTATTATTTTTTGTGTAATTTTCTGAATATGTTGGTTTCCTGTAAATTCCAAATTTTATTTTTGTGTTATTCCTGATGATATTTAGATCCCAGAAAGATAGTTGACCATTGATTTCCTTTTGCATTGTAAATTTGGTAGTCCTTTCTTGCAGAATGAGTAATTTTAATTCTTCTTTTCTTCTTCTTCTACCTCACGGCTTTGGATTGTTTAATCTATTCCGGCTCCAAATTGGTCTGCCCATCTTTTCTTCGGTCTTCCCTGGTTTCTTCTTCCTATAGGTTTATAGTTTAAGGCTATTTTTGGTATTCTGTTATTATTCATCCTCTGAACATGTTTTTTCCATTGATTTCTATTTCTTTCAATAGTATGGTTTATTTCTTCTACTTTTAATTCTGTCCTAATATCCTGACTACGTTTTTTATCAATTTTGGTATATCCAGCTATTGCTCTTATGAATTTCATTTCTGATGACTGTATTCTTGTACTATTTTTGTTAGTGTCCATGTTTCTGATCCATAAATCATAGTTGGTATTGCCATTGTTTTGTATAGTTTTATTATAGAATCCTTTCTTGCTTTACTTTTTAATGTTCTTTTTATTGTGCCTGTTATATAGTTAAATTTATTTATTTTCTCTATTATATCAGCTTCCCCCTGGTATGAGACATTACATCCTAAATACTTAGTGTGATTTCTGCTCAATTATGTTATCTAACACTATTTTTGATCTTACTGGATTAATTCCTTTAAATGCCATGGTTTTGGATTTATTTGCTGATATTTTCATTCCATATTCTGTAGCAATTTTATCTAGACTATACAGCATTTTCTGCAGGTCATCTTCATTTGTGGCCATTATTATTTGATCATCTGCATACAATACAGTTTTCAATTTAGCTCCTGATACATTAATGCCTCCATTGACTTTATTCGACCAAATCCTTACTATTTCGTCAACATACAAATTAAAAAGTGCGGTTGATAAAGGACAACCTTATCTTACGCCACCATTAACTAATACTGGTTCTCTTTTATTTATTTTTATGTCAATGTACATACTTTTTATAACTTCAATTAGTTGTACAGGTATGCCTCTATTATTTAAAATTTTCCACAGTATGATTTGTGATACTTTGTCAAAAGCTTTATAATAGTCAATAAATAGTAAGTGTGTCTCCAAATTTTGTTCTCGTCGTTTTTATATTATTTGTTTAAGAGTAAAAACATTGTCAATGGTGCTTCTTCCTTTTCTAAAACCAGTTTGTTCTTCTAGGAGTATTGCATTTGTTATTTTGTTTAACTGAGTACTTATTATTTTGGCATATATTTTGTAGGCAGCACACAATGAACTAATCCCTCTATAATTTTCAGGTCTTGTTCTTTCCGCTTTCTTAAATATTGATATCACTTCAGCTATCTTCCATTCTTGCGGTATTTCTTTTGTTTCCCAACACTTGTTATATACAGTAATCTGTCATGTAATTCTTTAGGAGCATATTTAATTAATTGTAAATTAATATTATCTATTCCGCAGGCTTTCCTATTTCTACTTTTAGCTATACTTTCCATTAATTCTTCTACTTCTAACAGGTCTACTTCTGCTCTGTATAGTTTATCTATTTCCCAATTTTGTTTATCTCCTGTGTTCCAGATATTTTTATAATATTCCTCTAATTCTTCATCTTTAATGATTTTTATATTTGCTTTGTCTTTTTCCATTGAATTTAGGTTTCTAATAAATTTATAAACTTTATCTTGGCGGCCATGTAGGTTATGTTCTAGATCTGCTATGTATTTGCCCCAGTGTTCTCTATTTAGTTTCCTTGTATATCTTTTAACTTCTGCTCTTGCCTTATTATAATTCATTCTATTTTGTTCTGATCTGTCATTCAAGTACTGTAAATACATCTTTTTTTTATTCTTTTATTAATTTTTATATTTCAGTGTTCCATATTCTTAGTCTCTTATTCTGCTTGCCTGCTTTCTTAGTACCTAAAGTTTCAAATGCTGCCTTTCCTACAATATTTTTTATGGTGATCCATTCTTCTTCAACATTTTCTTTATATTCTTCATGTTGTCTCATATTACTTATTATCCTTTCTTTATATAAATCTCTTATAGTTTCGTCTTCTAAAAGATGTACCTTATAATGTTCTTCTTTAGATGGTATTGTTAATTTTTTCCATTCTCCATACCATTTTGTTTGCAATCTAATTTTACTTATAAGCAGAAAATGATCTGTATGTACATCACTTCCTCTAAAAACCCTTGTATCCATAATTAAGTTTTTAATTTTTTGGTTTACGATGACGTAATTTTAATGCATCATCTAAATGTTTATTTGGCACTATTGCAAAGATGTCATCAACATATCTATACCAGACTTTGGAGAACCATGGGAAGGCCTTTTTTAATTTGTGTTTCAAATGCACTCATAAATAAATTTGCCAAAAGAGGTGAAAGTGGGTTGCCCATTGATAACCCTGATTTCTGCTTGTAGTATTTTCCATTAAAGCTGAAGAAGTTGGAAAAACTACAAGGTGACCTACTAAAATCACTGGTAATATAAGCTGCTATCCACAGCTTTCACTTGCATGTAAACAATATTTCACAAACACTACATGTGGAAATGTTTGTTTACTTTCAAAAGTAGGAACCAATATATGAAACCGAAAGCAGAAGTGTTCAGTGGCTTTTACAAACATCCAGAAGATGTCTCTGCGCATTACCCCAGTCCACGGAATCAAACCGCGTAGTTTAAATGTGAGAATTCCATCAATTTCTTTGCGACACGCTAGCAAAGGCAATATAAATGGCCACACCCACCTGCACATGGGCATTTAAATAATGACATAGCAGCTCTTTAACTGGCGCTAGGGCGTAACTGACAGCAGATTCTGAAACTACAATGTTTAACCGCTTCGCCGATGGCCATTTAAACCCTTCAGGGGCCGGAAACGGATACCCAATAAACAGAACAAGACATTTAAATTGTTAAATGCTGTAAAAATGCATCATAAATATACAATTCCGTATCTTCCGTATTTATTAAGTTATTTAAATGAAACAAAAACTGGTTTAAAACCCATTAAAGGCAGTATACATCTACAGTAACAAAAAAGTAGAGACTACATTAATAAATCGTTGAAATTTCACTACTTTGTTTCACTGTAGCTAAAGCCATTCTTTGCGCCGAGCGCACCTAATATTTGAATCATTTTGTTTTGTGTATATACGAACGAATGTATGTATAGCTACGCAAGCAACTTCTCCGGTTCAAGGTTTTAGATTTTAGTTTATGCTATACCAAGTGATAATCATATGAGTGTATGTTGCGTTACACTCACACACTGGAAAGAAAACTCTCTGTCAGCATCTGTTATTACAGTGTTTCTCAACCAAGGTTTCTGGTAGCCTTATGCAGCTGTTTTTGCTCAGTATTTTAGCTATTTATACTCTCTCTGTATTCAGAGTGATTTCTTATAGCTATCAAGAGCTAAATGAATGGCACATTTGAAATTGTTAAATTTCAATGTTAACCATCGCTTATCCCCTTAATGTAGCAAATAAATTAGCTTGCGTATGATGTATACAGGTTTCTGATATTACTGTAGAAAATATGGAAGATTTTTTGTGCTATTCTGAAGGAGATGTTTAGGATATAGGTAGCAGTGACGTGTACTGGTCTACAGATGACATGTTAGTTACTCCATTGTTTGGGGAAATGGTGGTTCAAATATGGGTAATGCGGATCATCTATTACTAGCTATCCCTCTTTACAAAAAAACAGTTAAATGGTAAAAAAAGTATTTTTATCCTACTGGATGTAACCATGCACAATTGTTTAGTAATTTTCAGAGCTGTAAATTCATGCAAGACATTCACCTACCTGTACTTGCGTGTATAAATAGCTCGTAACCTAAATGAGTATTATAATACTCAGACGTCTCTTTATACTGGGGGGTAAGTAATTCACCACAACATCACCCCTCATACTTGAGAAAACACTTTCCTAAAAGGATACCACCCACAACCAAAAAAGTTGTAACCATTTCGAAAATGTGGAGTGTGTTGCGAAAAAGAAGTTCGCAAGGAAACCAATATTATTTGGTGTGAATCTGCAGATGTGCCCTTGGGTGTTTATTCAGGTTTGGAGGTGTACAATTCAAAAAGAAACCTTTAAGGGAACATTTACATCACTTATAGAACTAATTTAAATTTATTGTAAAATAGGAAGATTAAAATAATTGGCGTTAAATGAGCATTAAATGCATGTATGCGCAGGACATCTATACACGTCCATATCATTTTGGGGCATTTTAACTTGGACGTCATATGACGTCCATATCGGTGAAAGGGTTAAACAATTCTAAGGCAGAAAACAGAGAATGTGGTTTTTTTGTCATTTTTGACAAAGTTTCACCAATGCCTGTTCTGAGCATTAAATGCATGTATGCGCAGGACGTCTATACACGTCCATATCAGTTTGGGGCATTTTAACTTGGACGTCATATGACGTCCATATCGGTGAAAGGGTTAAACAATTCTAAGGCAGAAAACAGAAAATGTGGTTTTTAGTCAGTTTTGACGAAGTTTCACCAATGCCTGTTCTTAAGGGGTGCTGAGTATAACTTATATGTTGTTGTCATTAAAGCGGTGTCTATTATTTTCACATTCATTTCTATATCCATTCTTATGTATATTTATTATACTGGCAATGCACTACTCTTCAGATGTTTCTCCTTCTTTTCACATTAAAGTGAAGAGTTGTAGTAGTCTATTGTTGAGCTTCTTCCCTCTGTATTTCCGTAGTTCCATGTTTATACTGTTGCAACCTGGAGCCTTTCTATTTCTTGCTTCTTTTAGAACATCTTCTAGTTCTTTCATTCATATTTTGTTTTGTTCATCCCCATCTTGTATGGTAGTTACCTCTTCCTCTTCGTCATATAGTAGGTCTTTATAATAATATTGCATTTACTGCTTCCCTGTTATTATATTAATTTTGGAAATGTTTCCTTTATTGGCAAAATCTGTACCCTTCATAGTCTTGAAGTGCAGATTTGAGAGTAAATTTTGTGTGTGTGCGTGCGTGTGTGTGTGTGTGTGTGTGTGTGTGTGTGTGTGTGTGTGTGTGTGTGTGTGTGTGTGTGTGTGTGTGTGTGTGTGTGTGTGTGTGTGTGTGAAAGAGAGAGAAAATAAGTTAAAAGCAATGAAAACCTACTAATAACCCCACCTATAAAAACATACTGAAAGAGTAAAAACACCATAAAATGTGTCAAGCCTCACAAGCCTCACTTTCATTTCACGAACCCACAAAGTCACAATATGAACCACAGTAGTTGGGGACAATGGGAATGGAGGGGAAGAAAACTGGAACAAAAGAAGAAAAAAGCTCTTGTGTATTCCAAGTGCTGAACAGTTCTTGCATTAGGTTGAATTTAAAATTCATCCCTTAACCTATGTACAGCTCTTGGTGAACCCTACACCAGTAGAAGACATTTACTAATATACTCTGTTTAGGAATCATATACACCACAACTTTGGTAGAATGCCTTTTACTTCAGTCTGCTCCTGAAGTTTTGTAGTTTTCCAGATTCTTGGATGGGGCACGCTTGAAATCTGGCCTTATTTGGCTGGACTTTGTGCATGTAAAGAACTCCTCCCCACTGCTATGAAGGTTAGATTTGGGACAGGAATTCTTTATCCGTAGTTATATTTCTCTCCATCTTCATCAGTCACATGTTCAGGCGCAATTTGGTGAGGGATTTCTATGTTTGAGATGGGATGCACATTGACTTTTCGAAGATCCATGTCGAGAAGCCAGATATAACAGGGTTAATTTGTTGTATTTTGATTTGTTTCTTGATGATTGTGCTTGATTAAATAAGAGTCACGAGAATCTTGGTTTCCGGCGTGGCTCGGAATAAAGTTTATCTGAACCTTCACCTAGAAGATTAAGACCACGCCACTGATGATGTCCACCGCAGGGATGGACGAAACGTATGGACAGCTTAACTCCATCAGACCACGGCTCCAAAGCCCGGAAGAAATCTCTTATGTTAATTCAAATGTTGTAACTATTTAATTGTATTATTTAGATTACATTTTACTTGAACTTCCTTTTCCAGTCACTTCCAAATATTACATAAAAGTTCTTGATCCTGCACCACTATCACACTCACCATTACAACCAATCTCTACTAAGATTATTGATTTTTCGTAACTATCGTTACTCCTATCTTAGTTTTGTGATTGGCCAATTTAATTCCACATCACAACATTATGTCCTACAATTATTACTACGGCCAATCACAAATTACATACATTTTTACATATTTAAATAATTAAATATATTTACATAATCATTTTTTTTATAAATTTATAAACTTTTCATACCTTTTCTAAATATAACTCAAAACTACTGTTACAGATTGTTGTTCTTGGCACTACCTCTCTCCCATTACCTTTTGCCATCACAGCTATGCCAATATCTATGATTCTTCTGACCGTTATCTGTACACCTTCAACAGGGAGGAGAACTGTCAGTGCATCAATGTTACTATGTTCAACTAGGAGAAGCTACTGCTGTTACTTCACTTTCGATCTTAGATGGCTGATAAAAGTATGATGGCATATCTGTCAGAGCCTGTGTGCCATCTTAGTGGAGATTTCATGCCTTCCATTGGGCCCAGAAAGTGGTGTCAGGAAATTATCTCCACAACACACTTGCAAAACACTAATTAGATCATTAGCTGAGCTGTGATTAGGAAAGGTCTGAAAATAGGGATGGTGAAGACTGTGTCGTCTTCTCTGCCAGTATCCAACCATAAATAAGTAGCAGAGACCTCCAATGGCAGCTTAAACTCTAACCATGGCAAACTACCACTAAACTTGGGAAGTTTTGAAATTTAACATTAGCTGATCTCACATACTCTGTAACAGAAAATTTCATATGGATTTTGACTTCTAGGTCAAGGCACATCTTTTCCACTTGTGATGTGAATTGCACTTTTGTTTTCCTTAGCCTTCCGATTTCCTTTCTTCCCTAAAGATCTTCCATTGCTCAATTTTTCCTTTCATGTCAGATCAAACTTCTTCTAATTCCTTAGGTGGTATACTTTAAGCTGTGGACAGCAGAATTTACTTTTAATTTACAGCCTTAATGTCATAGCAAAGATCAAAATTAATTATTAAATTTTAGATGAGTCGCATTTTTTACACATCTGCTTCACTTTCGTACCTATTTTGAGGACATGTTTCGCAAATCTTCGTTTGCATCTACGGCTCTTGTGCGACTGACTCTAGATCCAGCGGTGTGGGTAATTCTGGGGTTGTTGCTGCCATCTGTTGATTTAGTGATGAACTGAAATGTGGGATTCTCTTCTAGCAGGATTTCAAAGTTCATTAGTTGGTTTTTATGTTTTTCTATGTATATCCTCTCCCATATGACGAGTTCACTATGTTTTTGTACGTATTTTAGTAATTCTGTGCTATCTTCAATTTCATGATTTTCAGACCAGAAATGAGCTGCTATTGCGGACTTATCAATATTTTTGTATCTTAAGTGCCTGAAGTGTTCTTTCTTTCTAGTGCCTATGTTCCTTTTTGTCCTTCCTATGTAAATTTTTTCACAGTCTTTACACTTAATTTTGTAAATGCCTGACTTTTCCTCTGGTTTTATCTTATCAGTATTATTACTGTGAAGTAGGTTTTTAATGTTGTAATTGTTTTTTGGTGCCAATGTTATATTGTATTTCTTGAATATTTTTTGGAACTTTTTTGTGGCCCAGGGGTGGTAAGTAAATTTAGCAAATCTAGTTTCTTGTTTTATTGGTGTGAGAGCTGTGATCTGTTTTAATTTCTTTTGAAGTTTGAATAATTTTAGTTTTTTATCTACAAGGTTTTTTCCATATCCATTTTTAATTGCAGTTTTTAAGATTTGATGGTATTCGTTTTGATATTCTTGCTGGCTGAGAGGTAGATTTACTAATCTGTGTGTCAGACTGTTGATGGTTGCATGTTTGTGTGGAATTGGGTTGAAACTATTTGCTTTGATGTAATTATCTGTGTGTGTTGCTTTTCTATGAATGCCAAATTCTAGTTTTTCATTGCCTTTTTTTAATTTTAAGGTCTAAAAAAGGTAGAGTACAGTCCTCTTCAGTTTCTACTGTGAATTGTATGCTGGGTTCTTGCAGGTTGAGTAGTTTCAAAGCATCATCTATTAGTTTGTAGGGCACTATTGCAAAGATGTCGTCTACGTATCTGTACCATGTTTTAAACATATGAGGGAAGGCTTTAGTAATATGTGTTTCGAAAAAGCTCATGTATAGATTGGCCAAAAATGGTGATAGCGGGCTTCCCATAGCTAGTCCTGAAATTTGTTTGTAATATTTTCCATCGAAGACAAAATAATTTTGATGTATACATAATTCAGTCATTGCCACATATTCTTCTATTGCATTGGCATCCAGGTTTATAGAATTTAGCCATTTTTTCAGTTGAATCAGAAGTTTGTCTAATGGAATGCTAGGGAAGAGGGAGCGGACATCAAAGGATACTAAAGTGTCATGAGGTTTTAGTTTAAGATTTTGAATTTTTTCTACCAGGTCTAAAGAGTTTTTTATACTCAGAGTATGGAATTGTGGAAAGGACTGAAATTTTTTGGTTAGCCATTTTGCCAGAAGGTAAGTAGGAGTGTTTATATTATTTACAATGGGTCTCATGGGTATGTTGGGTTTGTGTATTTTAGGCAAACCATATATTCTTGCAAGGGTAGGGTTGTCTGGTTTGATAGTTTTTTGTTCTGTAGTTGTTAAAATTTTACTATTAATGATGGTTTTATGTACATCTTTTATGCATCGGTTGAGTGGATTAGAATCTATTTCCTGGAATTCTTTTTGTTGTAGTAACTCTAACATTTTTTCTTTGTATGTAGCTGTATCTAAGATTAATAATTTAAGATTAAATTTAATAATTTTTCGCTTCACTGTGGTGTTCCAATACAGTTGAATTTCGATATATCAAAATTAATGTTTTGTCTACATTCTTTGTTTCTGTTTTTGCACTTTTCTTTTCAGTCCTCAATCCCTTCACTTTGAATTTAACTAATGTTTTCATTCAGAATTTTTGGGTAGCTCCTAAAGCTTAAATCCTTTAAATGTTAGATAGTCAACATGAAAAATTCAATCCCGGCCGTGGCATTTAATTTTTCATGTTGACCCCATCTATCAAAAACCTTAGCCTATATACGGCTAGTGCGAAGAAATGATTAATTTCCATCAATTAACTAAAATCCTTTAAATGTTGTTTATCTATCTTTGTTTTCTTTTCCTGTTCTTCCCCAAAAATGTTTAAAAATCCTTTTAACAACTGAAATATACAGAGGCAATGAATGGAACATGAAATGGTGTAGCGACATTTATCAAATGATAAAAAGAAAATCCCCCCCCCCCAAAAAAAGAAGGCTGACTAAAAAAAGGCAGCTGGGAATAATAATCTATTAATAACCCTGTATTCAAATATTTTCTTTATCAAATTCAATGTTCTGTCTCTGTATGAGCACTTGCTGAATCCTAAATCTGACACTGTATTGGCTAACTATTCCAAAATGGGTTCAGTATTTGTGTGCTGTATTTTTCACAGTTGGTTGTTCATTAAAACATGTATGACATATAATCAGTTATAACACAACATATACCAATCTTTTTGCATGTCAAGGAGAGTATTCACTTCTTAATTACAATATCTGGAATACTAATCTAACAATGAAGGACAGGTATATGGTGGTATTACTTCTGTGGAAGAGAGGTAAAAAGAGCTAAGTGACATGGCAACTGTAAAATAAACAGAGAAGTTATAATAGAAGACAATGGCTTGGCAATGAGATTTGTAACAAAAATGGAGGAAACGAGAGGACACAGAGTTAGAGATTAACATAAAGAGCTGGAGGTAATAGAAAGAAAAGATAAAAGTGGAAAGATAAATGGAAAGAATGGAAGAGTGAAAAGGGATCAGAGCATTTCAGGAAATATTGGAATTAACATATACATATTGGGAATGAATATGAGAGTTTCAAACTGTGGCATGCATTTAATATTGGAAAATCAAAGGCAAAAGAAACATCTTGGTGAAATTAATTATTATGGAATCAGCAAAAGAGGCACTTTAAACAAGCAAAGCAGTTAAGAGAAACATCTAATTATAAGAACAAGGATCTATCATATGAACAAAGAAAGGAAGAGGCTAATTGAAGAAAGGGGTAATGTGTGGAAATAAGGGTACAATGTATTCATATGAAACTTGTCTGGAAAAGTGAAACTTGGATTGCTGAGTAAGGGCTGAAGAGAAATAATATAAGCAATATTGAGAAAACAGCAGATGAAGAAGGGACAGGAATCACCTTGAAACACTATTTGGACATCTGAACCATTTGAACATCGAAATCAATATTAGTAAATGCCTTTTTGGATTGCCAGAGGTGCCACTTTTAGGTTATTTGGTAACTAACAATGGAATACATCCATTACCAGAACGACTGCAGTACATCATTGACTATCCGATTCAAGAAACACTCCAAGATCTTCAACATTTCCTGGGGTTAATTAATTTCTACCACTGAGCACTTCCACATGCCGCAAGCTTCTCTCTTCGATTTAACTCATGGAGCAGGAATGAATGTCAGAAGAAAGATCACATTGATGACCTATTAAAATCTTTCACGGATCAAAGCAAGCCTTATGGACTCTACACTGTTGGCCTATCTTCCTTCAAAATTACATCTAGTGTTAATGGTAGATGCTTCTGATTTTGCTATGGATGCTTCACTTCATCAAATTCGGCAAAACACATCGGAACCTCTTCCATTCTTCTCGAAGCAACTAAATGACGTGCAAAAGAACAATTCTATGTATGACAGAGAACTTCTAGCCATGTACTCTGCAGTAAAACATTTCCGACACATGCTCAAAGGTAGAATTTTCTCCATTTATACAGACCATAAACCACTTACGTTTATGTTCAAACAACGCCCTGAGAAAGCCACACCATGTCAACTTCGACACCTTAGTTTCATAGTACATTATACCACTGACAATAGGTATGTTGAAGGAAAGAAAAATGCTGCTGTTGATGCTTGCTCGAGGTTTTGTTCCATTCATATTGCAAGAAGCATTACCATGGAGGAAATCGCAAATGCCCAGGCGTCAGATGAACAGTTTAACCAACTGCGAAACTCAACCACCTATTCAATGAAGTTGAAATCAGTCACAGCAGCCAAATACCTAGAACTCTTCAAATGACAAGCTCAGACCATTTATTCTCTCAAGTTTTTGCCAAGCTATTTTTGAATTCCTTCACAATCTATCTCATCTGGGAGTTAAAGGACCTATTGACCTTATAAAACAAAGATATGCTTGGCCATCAATGAAAAAAGATTAAAACACTGGGCATCATCATGCATTCCATGTCAGCATTCAAAAGTTTGGTGACATACTGTAGGCCAGTGTCACAGACCCATTTAGCCACATAAACCTTCACATCATTGGACCACTTTCTCTATCTCAAGGTTATACTTACTTGGTGACTATGATAGATTGATTCTTCAGATGTCCAAAAGCAGTACTGGTAAAAGATATTACACCAGGAACAATTGTAGCTGCAGTATTGTCTTCATTGATTGCTCGATTTGGAGTACCTCAATTCATCACCACCAACCATAGTTGTCAGTTTGATTGTGAACTTTTTAGATGCCTAATGCAGTCTATAGGAACTCAACATATAAAAGGAACTGCATACCACCCTGCAGCTAATGGCATGATTGAACAATGACAAAGACAGTTAAAAGTTTTTTTTTTTTTTTTTTTTTTTTTGAGTTGGATTTATGGATCACTATGTTTACTCAAACTTCACTTACTTGTTGTTGTATAACTGAAATGTTTTCAAGATCATTCAATCTCATCCTCAGCTGTTTGGTGACTAAATGAACATTCCTCTTCTTCCACTACTACGGTGCTCCGATCCATCTGCCATCTGGTGTTAGGGGCACTAAGTTTTAATACTTCAGTTAATGCCGGGATTTCAAAATTTATAACTTTATCAGGTTTTTGGTTATCAATATTATGGCATTAACTGAAGTATTAAAACTTAGTGCCCCTAACACCAGATGGCAGAGGGATCGGAGCACCGTAGTAGTGGAAGAAGAGGAATGTTCATTTAGTCACCAAACAGCTGAGGATGAGATCGAATGATCTTGAAAACGTTTCAATTATACAACAACAAGTAACTGAAGTTTGAGTGTAAACATAGTGACTCATAAATCAAACTCAAAAAATGAAGAATACTTCACTGTTAATAATGCTTCTGCTTTTAATGTTTATGACAGTTAAAAGTGTCTATGAAAGCACAACTTACATCTGACTGGGTACCTAAACTTCCATTTGTATTTATGGGTCTATGATCTTACATCATTCCCAACTATAACACGACCCCAGTAAAAATGACATATGGCTCGTCAATCAAGCTTTTTAGTGATTTCTTTGAAAGTAATCCAAAATATTTGGACATTCAAATCTTTCTCTACAAAATTAAAGAAAGTATGCGAGAACTTCAACCTGTAAGGACAGTACATCACATTCATAAGAGTATTTTCATCCATTCAAAAATAATAAAATGTCACCATGTTTTTATCCGACAATATGCTCATAGGAAATCACTGCAACCAGTATATGACGGTCCTTTTTCTGTCCTGACACGAAAAGAAAAACATTTTGACATTAAAACTCTAACTGGCGCATAAACCATCTCCTTGGATTCACTAAAACCAGCTGTCATCCTCAATGAGATGAATTCACCTGCTGGACGTAATGAAGACTCAACAACTCCAAAAATGGCTACACCTAAAATCAGTTTGCAGCCAAACATTGTGAATGGTAATACCCAACCTTCACATAAATCTAAGAGAATTGAAGGGTGAGTGACCTTTCCTGGTAAATATTTGGATGTTGTCACTGGGGAGGGAATATGTGGCAGCTGTGACTGACAAAGAGTAATATATACATGTAACGTCTCTAACGTTCTAAAGGTAGGCCATGCTACCTTGGCAATAAAAATGTAAATAAAAGTGTTATTGATCTTATATAGTTTGTATGTTTAAATAAATTCTTCCAACCGCAATCCTGTACAATGCAACTCTACAATTCTTATGAGTACTTAGGTAACTAGCCCCTTTGAAGCAGCTGATAGAGTACTTGTCTATAGTTCCTAGGATTTTTGTCACCTACATGACTAGCCCTCCTTACATTAAGAATGTCACTGATGATATCTACATTATTTGCTGTTTCTCAAATATTCTCTCCTAGTTACCCATAATTTGCCAAAATCAACTTCTGACACAAGGACACAAACATATTGATAGCTTATTAATTTATAGATGAGTCATATTTATTAAATACGATATATTATTAAATCTCGATATTTAGAAAGCCAATAATTATGTAAAAAATAAAGCTAGTTACAGTGAAGCAACAAATACTACACAAATATTTGTAACAAAAACTTCACATATTTTAAGAAAATGATGTAAATTTTTCTTATTAATTGATGAAAATATTCGTGTAATGTTGAAAGCTAATGACTATTTAAATTTCAGAATACACAACTATTAAAAAAATACCTACAATGCAATAAATTTAATGTGTCTCAGCAAATTAAGTCTTCCATTTTCTTTTTATAATAATTATTCTACTGGCAGAACTGATTTGATTTCCCAGTTTGTTAATTATAATTGATTAGAGTTCTTATGTTGAATATTATTCTTATTTCTTTAGGAAAAGTGTTTAGCTAAAAGTACAAATTTGCTTATCTCTGCATCTATTTTATAAAAGCATTGTTATTCTATTTTCCAATATTAAATTTCACATTTTGGTCAGGTTTAACTCTTTATTAAACATATTATGGATGAAAAGGAAGAAAACCTGTATATTACTTAATTAAGGTATTTAAAACGGACTTCCATATATGTTTAAAAATACTTACCTTAGAACATTTGCATGCTTTTGTAAGTATTTCAGAGCTCTTTGGGCATCATACGAAATGAAGCTTTGCAATAGAGCCACAAAACGATTCAAAAGTGAAATCAAATCTTTCATATGACCATGACTCTGTAATAAAAGAAACAAAGAAACTATACCTGTTGGGTTAATGGATGGATATAAATGTAGTCATGTTATAATTAAATATAACTATAGCAGTTTTAATTTAGCTGAACTTCAAAACCATTTGAAAGTAAAGGGTAATATGGGGTGGGGATTTTGTTAAGAATATTTGTGCTACAGCCCATCAGAATGGAATGTGCTCATATGCATGTACATGTGCATACACACATACACACACATACTTGTTCATTTTTTCACTTCCTTCAGGGACTTAAAAGAGGTCTTAGTATTTAATGCTTTGGTGGAATATAATCATTCTGATACAAAGTATAAATGGGTGATAGCTAAAGTAAAAACGGGGACTAATGGCACATACAACTTTAGGGAGATATTACTAGTTCCCCTTACATAATTACTGCTCTCCCAGTTGCTACCATGAAGCCAACTTTAATAATGTGTATTCTGAACAGTGTTTGGTTGAAACAGGGCAAAAGGTGATTTTTGACATTTCTAAGAAATGCACTTACACTGGTGGACTATATTTGAGTCCAATTGACATGTCTCTTCCCCTGGTAAGGGATATGTACTGCAATATCTACAAATGTATTTCAGATATGATAATGTTCAATGTAAAAAACAATGCCTATATTTGGAAACAGAAAATTCATTGGAAGATAGTTCTTCTGGCTCTTAAGTTAATTATAGTGTTTATCTGATATTGCTATCTTAATAATGTTACAATATTTAAAATATATGTTATTTCAAATAAGAACATTGCAGTCTATTTCACCATTATGTTGCAAATAAAATATAATATTATATAATTACTAAAATATTTGTAGGCAGTTTTTTTTCACACTATGTCACTCCTTAATTTTTAAGGGACTATTTTGGAAGCCATTGCATACATTTTCAATGTCGAAAGTGTGACTATTGCTGGCTGTAGCTGTATACAGTTTTCTCTCTGGTAGTGGAACAATGAACCTTTTTATTAAAATTGTCAACTGGTGAGACTTCAAAACTTATTTGTAGGTCTTTGTACTTCCATATTAAGATGTTTTCCCACATAAGTTTGTTATGGCTTATAGTGAGTGAGTGAGTGTGTGGTGTTTTAGGGCCCGTCGACAACAAGGTCATTTGGGCCCAAAGTTAACACTAAGAACTAAAAGCTACACAAACTAAGTTAAAAAGTAAAATAAAATAAAAACACTCAACTACTAAAAGTACATAAAAAAAAACTCATCCCAGTACTAATAATTTAAAATCTCTAACATTAATAAATATAAAATACAAGTCAGACTTGTTTATTAAAACCGATTTCAGCAACAAACCGCAGTGCCTTAACCACGTCCACTGGGTCGTCCCCTAAAACACCGAGCAAGTTAGTCCCCAAGCCCAAAGACTGGCGAACGCGGGCGTACTGCAGGCAATCAAGCAATACATGCCACACAGTGAGGCGTACTGCACACGGAGCACACACAGGGGCTGGTTCCCCTCTTAACAGATGGCCATGAGTCGCTCGTGTGTGCCCAATTCTCAGCCGGGTGAGTATCACCTCGGCCCGCCGATTATCCCTGCAGGAAGTTGGCCAGGGTTGTACGCTTTCCTTTATCGCCCGGAGTTGTGTGCCTTCCAAAGCTGTCCAGGATTGCTGCCAAGCAGATAGGAGTTGGCGACGGAAAAAACGTTGCACATCCTGGTATGGCACCATAGTTGTTAAACTCCGGGGCAAACGGCAAGCGGACTTAGCAGCCGCGTCCGCCTCCTCGTTCCTGGAAATCCCCACATGGCCTGGGGTCCAAGTAAAAACAAAATGGTATCCGAGACCGAGCATTTGCGAGATCTGGGCCAGTATTTTTAAAACAAGGGTGTGAGCGGCAGTGTGCTGTTGCAAGGCCTGAAGGGCACTGAGAGAGTCAGTGCAAACAATAAAAGAGCCAGGAGCTAACTTGCAAATAAAAAGGAGCAAATAGAAGTTGGCATACAGCTCTGCTGAGAAGACCGAAGTGGAATCCAGAAGGCGAAATTTATGAGCCTCACCGTTAATGAAGAACGCGCAACCCGCAGTGCTACCTAACTGAGAACCGTCTGTAAAGACCGGAACATAGTTAGGGTAACGGCCCAGTATTTCGGCAAAAAGTTGTTGGAACACCGAATGGTTATGGCTTATAAACATTTTAATAATTTTGGATTTGGGTCAGGGTTATGGTTTTTGTTCCTAAAGTGAAATGCTACTGCTGACTTGTCTTCCTTTTCAATCTGACATTTCTAAAATGTTTTTTGACTTTGGTTTTAGGTTTGTTTTGGTTTATCCTATGTAGAACTTCACAATCCTTACAATTCATTTGGTATATTCCGGATCTATTGATTTGTGGGATTTCATCTTTTGTTTTTGAATTTAACAGTTTTAATAATTAGTATCTATTCATTGGTGCCAAGCTGGTATTTCGTACTTTAAAGATCTCTTTGAATTTACTATGTTTTTGGGTGGTAAATGAAAAACAATTACAATTAAAAAATATATTTAAAGAAGAAATCATACTGTGTGGTGGTGATGTTGACTATCTTCCAAGATCATGTGATTTAATGTGGTTGGATTATTGCCTATGGGGTTGTATAAAATCATGGGTTTCTTGGCTCAAATCACTTGGAATGTCATCACCTGAAATTTCAGATTACATCGAACTAACCAAATTATGCATAGAACAAAATTTCTTATTTCCACCAAACTTCAGGTTTAGCAATGGGCAGCCCCCTATCACCCTTCCTGACCGATCTGTACATGAGTGCATTAGAAATAAGGATCACCAAAGGTTTCCCTTGGATGTTCGAACTCTGGCAACGATATGTAGATGACATCTTTGCAATAGTAGCAGAAAAACACATCAGTGATGCTTTAAAACTTTTAAATATCCAAGAAAAAAGCATCAAGTTTACTGCAGAAATAGAAAAAGACCAGTATTTACCATTTTTGTATCTAAAAATAATGAGAAATAAAAACAGAATAAACTTTGGCATTTACAGAAAACCAACACAGACAGACAACTACATAAAAGCTAATGGCTACAGCAACAGGCAATCTTCAATAGTGTAACACACTGACTGGTCAACATCCCTCTCACAGCAGAAGAATACAAAACAGAATACAACAAAATTAATGAAATAGCACCAAAAATGACTTTCCCAAATCATTGTAAAAAAAAAAGTGAACTTAGCAAAAAAGAAGCTAATAAAGGAAACCACAACCCTCTCAGCTACTGAAACTAATATGATTATCAAAAAATTCACTTACCATCCATGGGCCTTTGATAAAATCAAAAAAGTCTTCAAAAAACAATACATTCAACTAGCAGCCGTCAACCATTACACCTTAAAAAAACCTAATTTGCTCAAACATCAAAGATGCATTCCATCTAACAAAAAAATCGGGCATGTATCAAATTGAATGTTGTGACTGTAGTCAAATTTATATTGGAAAAACCAAAAGAAATTTAGAAACAAGAGCAAAGGAACACTTTAGAAACATAAAATATAAACAATTAGAAAAATCAGCAGTTGCCACGCATTTTTGGGAAAAAAACCACAACATAAATCCAGAACCAAAACTACTAAAACATACATCAGGAAAACAAGAACTATCCATATGGGAACAAATCTTCATTTCAAAAAATAGGAACAAAGTATTCAATTTCGACATCCCCCAGAAAGATTTGTTCAGCAAGTTCCTTGAACCACCACCAGAGGAGACCTATGACAAAATATCGCCAGCTACACCACTGAGAACCAGTCTATATCCGGTTGACGATGGAGGCAAAGTCTCTGAAACATGTTCCGGGAAAATTTAGAAGTGTTGTTTAGTGTCATTAATCGACTCCCTTTAAATTTAATCACCCAAGTTATTTGTGAAATCGAGCCTTGTTTATGTAAGTCTGTCATTGAACACTGAAGTTCTGTAACATGTAACCCAACAAAGCTGCAGTGGGCATTTATTTGATCTTCTCTTTCATAGGTTATGTCATAAGTCTTCTTCAAAATAATAATAATAAAAAAAAAGTATTTCGTTTATACATTTTTTTTTTCATTTCAAAAGAAATTATTATCTCTTATATGAAAGATCTTATATTTGAAGGAGATTCCTTCTTGACCATAATGCATTTACTCTTACAGAAATTACTCAAAATAAATAATGTGTAAAACATACCTTAAACAGAGAAAAATATGAATCAAGCGTATCTTCGAGACCAGTTGAATACTCCTGCAAGAAGATATGTGGTTGAAGTAGTTCTAGTATGCCAACAACTTGCTGAAAAAGATTCAGATGATTCCGAAGTCGAAAAACAGTAAATTCCAGATGCACTCTACCCCTAAGTGCTGCAGCAAGCATTGGTAACTGCCTGCAAACATGAAAGAAAGAAAGAATTGCAAAGGTATAGGTTTATGCAGTGACAAAGGGAAAATCCATTTAATCAATATCAAAACATGCACAGGTACACAAACATACACACGTGTATACATAAAATATGAGAGCACATGCAATGGGTTTTATTATAAGTCAATGAGAGTGGAATCTAACAAAGAATGCCTCTTAAAAATATCTACAACAATCAACCAAGTAGTTGTAAGTTCCAATTTGATAGAAATTGATGAAATCCTATCAATCAATAGATCTGGAATATATCAAATAAGTTGTAAAGACTGTGAAAAATGCTATGTAGGACAAACTAAAAGAATTGAAAAAAGTATTTGTGGTCGGTTTTTGACACTTTGTCACTTACACTTTTATATTATTGAGGGACTGGTTTCGGAAGCTGTGGCATCCATTATCAACCTCGAAGATCTATCTAACAAGAAACCTAAAATCCAGAGTCAAAGAGCATTTTAGAAACATCAAATTGAAACAGGAAGATAAGCCAGCAGTAGCATTTCACTTCTGGGATAAAAACTGTGACCTTGAGCCAAATCCAAAATTATTAAAAGGGGTGATAAACCAAAACAAACTGACAACATTGAAGAACAATCTTAATATGGAAAAATAAGGGCAGAGTAATGAACTTTGAAATCCTCTGGTCGATAATTTGTTAAAGAAGTTCATAGTTCCATCAACAGAGAGAAAACAGTAGAAACAACAATGACAAAATGATAGTTGGACCTTCGAGACTGAAAATGAATGCAAAAGTTTGGAAACCAGGCCCTCAAAGAATAAAATGTACGTGATGGAGTACTAAAAGCAGACTACAAATAGTTTTTTCACTCCAATTTGTTATTTTGCCTATTGGAAAAACAAACCATGCTAGAAGTGCTTTGTAAAGGGTATAAACATGCAGAAAATGTAGTTTATCAATATAAAAACATGCACACACATACATAAAAAAGAAGCATTTGCAGTGGGTTTTACATTGATAAAATGTCTGAGAGTGGAATCTAACAAAGAATGCATTTTAAACATATCTGCAACAATCATCTAAGCAGTTGTAGTTCCAATTTGATATTTTGCCTTGATGAACTGCAAACCATGCTATAAATGCTTTATAGAGAGTGTGTTTATATTTCATTTGATAATATGTCAATTATCAGGATCATATCACATTGCTAATGTGCTAGAATTTTGTCCCAGAGAAGTTCTTTAAAATGCCAGTAAATCTACTGACATGGGGCTATCACTGATTACGTAGAAAATGAAGCCAGGTACAGTGAAGCCTTTGTAGCAAATATTTGTATTTGTGTAGTATAGGGCTATCACTTTTAAACACAATTAAAAACCATAGGGTTGGGCCCTTTTGAACTGTAACCTTGGGAACAGTATTTCAGAGAGTAATATATTTGTGATTATATTTATTCATCCTCCGATCATAGTACATGATACAGAATACATCAACAGAAAGAACAAAAGAATACAGTAATTAAGAAAGAATACAATCCTAGCAAAATACGAAGGAAACTATGGAAGTTCAATCATACAGTAATCATTTGACAATGTTTTTCACCGTACATATCTTGGTGTAAAAACAAATGATTCTGGCCCTATATAGCTCCAGTTGTACACCCATGTTTTCCCGAGCGTAAGAACCGCCGCAACACATCTTACCTCGACAGTGCCTCGTCAGCAACCATATAGTAATCAAGATATACAATAATTTACTAGTTAAAATACAAGAATATCTTTTTAAAGCAATGATAAACTACTACTAATAATTATTCTTTATTCATTTCTAACCATTTAACTTTCCATCATATGAACAAAAAAAGGAAAACTTATTAGCTAAATGCTCCAGATTATTTTGATACCATCTTTCAAATAAATAAGTACAAAGAAACTCTTCTTACTACAAAAAAGTACATTCAATATTGGATAAGTCAAAATGATAAACAAAAATATTTACAGTGGCAGCAAAGAGCAAAGATACTCTGTATGGGTGGATTTACAAGAAATAAATATATAAGTTTACAGAAATAGAATATGTACATATATCAAGGCAGATTATTTATACTCATTAGCTAGCAAGTCTTGAACTGAGTAAAATCAGTCATTAATTAAATGTGCTTTAAAGAAAGTTTGAACCTATTTTCTTGTTGAATTTGATTTAAAAGTTTTGGAAGGCAGATATATATCTTTATGCCAGAGTGCAAAATACTTTTTGACACAGGGAGGAGTTGAGTTGATGGACATGTAGATTTGTCGTTTGTCCTGTTTTATACTCATGCACTGATACATTCCTTATGAAGGGTGAGTCTGCTTTATTGTTGGTTTTACAGATAAGCATTCTTATTTCAAATATGTACATGCAAGGGAAGGTGAAAATGTCTAGTTTTTTAAAAAGGGGTTAGCATGATATTCTTGGACTTGCCCCATACCATGGCTTGAACTATTTTCTTCTGCATTGTATAACTTGCCTTACTTGCAGTATATTATGCCATACCTTAGCAAAGAGTATGTATTGGCAGAATAAGCCATTCTAATGGTCTCCTCCCCTATGCAGCCTACTAGTACCCGTATCACGCTTTACCTAGTATTTTGTTTATGTAATTAATGCGGTTTTCCTATTTTAAATTTTTTGGACCCAAATTAAAAGAAATTTGGAATTTCTAGTTTTTCAATGGTCTGGTTTAGAAGTTGAATTTGATGAGCTAGGTAAACTTTATTTCCTTCTGTATAGATATGTATTACAACTGTGTGACATTTATTAATGAGTTGTTATTAATAGTAATCAGTGATTATCAAATACTTGGTGGACTGATTTTACGAAACCTACTTTATTACTTGCACTCATAAGTATGTTCATAATATTATGAAAGAGAAGGGATTTAGCATAAGGAATTTCTAGGCTGAAGTCATTAATGAAAAGCAGGAATAAGACAGGACCTAGTGTGGAACCTTGAGATACTCAATAATTAAAATCTAGAAAATTAATCTGTAAATCTTTAGCTTTAGATTTTCTCTGTGTTGAACTTTGAATTGCTTGCTGTTTCTCAGATGTGAATTAATCCATTTATGAATGAATTAAAGAATGAATGAATTCCTGTATTTTCTTATGTGGAACATATGGCCTTTTGAACTGTGCAACCTCGAGGCCTGTAGGCAATGGTTGAGGATCAGAGGTTTCATGATCAGAGAGATTCCGGGATGAGTGATCAGCCCAATGCCGGATTCTCTCAATTTGTGGTCGCCTGGGATCGAACCCGGGCCGCCTTGGTGAGAGTCACGCAGTCTAACCATTCAGCCATTGCGCGGCCATCCACTTGAGGTAGACCCATAATTCCATGCTTTTCTAATTTTTATATATCTGGTTCAAAAATAAATTAATACAATCTAAATATACTATTCCAGCAGCTTTGGTAATAAACTGTATTATGTATACAAACTTTATGTTTATTCACAACACATTTACATTTTTATATCACATTAAAATACCAATGTATTATATTACTAAGAACCTTACATTACAGATGTATTATCTCACTTTACTAGCTTCAATGTATATTTAGATCAGAACTGCAACAACAAACATTAAAAAGTAAAAAACACAATATAGTTAAATTATTTATCAGATTATTATTGAAACTCTTGACAGTTTCACTTTGTATTTCTCTTAAACTGATACAATAATTTCTTCTAGTTACTTTTTGTGGTCACCTATGTATACGCTATGATATGACAACATGGAGGTGGTTTCTACTATGAAATTTTATTATAAAGGCTTAAGGCAGGTATAATAATCCAAGACATTACTTATATAAACCCATCTTAAACATGCAATTTAAATTTGCCCTATGAATTTACAATTTTCTTAAATAGTCAAAGAATAATTATAGAAAAACACAGTGGATCATAGTTCACAAGCACTGACCATACAATTTTGCTGATGTATTACTGTCAAATGTGTAATGTAAACTGCTTATTTTATTTATATTGAAAGACATATGGATGTTTTTCAGTAAGCACTTCTGAACTATTGAAGTTTAGAAACCCCTCTTCTGCTGTAATCTAAACAGGGTTGTCAGATTACCATTTTGGATATAGTATTTGTATTTAATTTTATTTATTCCTTTCTGAAAGGTGGCTGGTACAATTACTTCTCATTTACTCATGCTGACCATATTTTCTTTATTAAGTACAACTAAAACTGGCTTAACTAAATAAATAATAGTAAATGGAAGTATGAAACAAATGCCCAAATTCCACAGATGATTAAGTTATTCAAGTTAATAAGAGGATCCCTTCCAAAATATATTCTGGTCATTTCCCCAATGGGTCACGCTGAATTATTAAGCTACACTAACATCAAACCATGGAGTGGATAGTATTGGTTTTAATTTAGTAAAACAAAAGATTGCATGCATGCACAATGCAGTGATATCTAAATACTTAATAAATGGAAAATTCACAAAATATTGGAAGGTGAAAATAATTCCAATATTAAAACCAGCAATGAAAATAGCGACAAAATAACAAAATCTCAGTGTATTTAACTTTAAAGAGAGTCGATTAAAGACACTAGACAACACTTACTTTTAAATTTTTCCGGAACATGTTTCAGAGGCTTTGCCTCTATCATCGGCCGGCTCTCGACTGGTTCTCGTTGGTGTAGCTGACGATACCTTGTCACAGGTCTCCTCTGGTGGCGGCTCAAGGAACTTGCTGAACAAATCCTTCTGGGGGATGTCGAAATTGAATACTTTGTTCCTATTTTTTGAAATGAAGATTTGTTCCCATGTGGATAGTTCTTGTTTTCCTGATGTATGTTTCAGTAGTTTTGGTTCTGGATTTATGTTGTGGTTTTTTTCCCAAAAATGTGTGGCAACTGCTGATTTTTCTAATTGTTTATATTTTATGTTTCTAAAGTGTTCCTTTGCTCTTGTTTCTAAATTTCTTTTTGTTTTTCCAATATAAATTTGACTACAGTCATTGCATTCAGTTTGATATATACCAGACTTTTGTTAGATGGAATGGCATCTTTGATGTTTGAGCAAATTAGGTTTTTTAAGGAGAAATGGTTGACTGGTGCTAGTTGAATATTTTGTTTTTTGAAGACTTTTTTGAATTTATCACAGGCCCATGGATGGTAAGTGAATTTTTTGAAAATCATATTAGTTTCTGTAGATGAGAGAGTTGTGGTTTCCTTTAGTAGCTTCTTCTTTTTTGCTAAGCTCACTTTTTTGTCCACTAATGATTTGCAAAGGAACACTTTAGAAACATAAAATATAAACAATTAGAAAAATCAGCAGTTGCCACACATTTTTGGGAAAAAAACCACAACATAAATCCAGAACCAAAACTACTGAAACATACATCAGGAAAACAAGAACTATCCACATGGGAACAAATCTTCATTTCAAAAAATAGGAACAAAGTATTCAATTTCGACATCCCCCAGAAGGATTTGTTCAGCAAGTTCCTTGAGCAGCCACTAGAGGAGACCTGTGACAAGGTATCGTCAGCTACACCAACGAGAACCAGTCGAGAGCCGGCCGATGATAGAGGCAAAGCCTCTGAAACATGTTCCGGAAAAATTTAAAAGTGTTGTCTAGTGTCTTTAATCGACTCTCTTTAAAGTTAATTTATCATAACAACACTGTTTTCAACACTTCCAAGAAAGGAATTGCTCAGTGTATTTGTTGAACATCACAGGAAATATTCTTAGAGAAAAAACTCCTAATTGAAAGTATATCATATCACGCATTTTCAAACAACCTAATGACTAATAGTCAATGTGGATTCATGCCTCACAGTGGTGGTGTTGATACTGTCTGGCACTGAAGGATTTTGTTGGAACGAGTTTGAAAGGAAGAGCATTGCTGTCGTCAGTCTAGATGTTAAAGAAGTATTTGATGCAGCATGGTGGCCTGTAATCTTTCTTGTACACGTTTCAAGAGTCACTTCAGTGACCAATCTGCTAATTTATCAACCACCAACTTCAAAAGAGAGAATGAAGTGACTAGAAGATGCCTACAGCTCCTACTGTGGGCCTAACTGCTAGAACTTATAATGCAACTCAGTTCTAAACCTACAGTTTACAAAGAATATTATGACAAAATGAAACCAGGTTGTACAAAACTCATTTTATTTATTACCCAAAATAGCACAGTTCTAACTAAAATTTGTTTTCTTTTTAAAAATACAAAGAGCAAACATATCAATACTAAAGTTCTTTTGCTTTTGTTGCAATGCCAACTCTCGCTGCCTATAACTCAGTAAATTCTCTGTTTGCAGACTAATACTAACACTCACTGCTTGCCAATTTTAATCGACTGCTGTGACTGGTTGTGGCATTTCCTCAACAGCGCTCCAGACATAATGCAGAGATGTTTCTTGAAACTAAAACCTTTGGAATTTCTGAACATTTTGGAAGTTAATTCTTCTATATTGGCTAAAATTGAACACTACTACAGTGCAACAAAGTGACATGTACTTCTAGCTCATGATGTAAACCAGTGGCTGTCCTTGAATGCTTCATTATTGCTTCTGTTTGTGACAAATAACATAGGTGATGGGCTGGGCCGACTCACACTTAATCCCTTTATGGTGGTACTCACGGGTGCCATGACAATATTAAAGTAATAGCGTTTGCTGATGAACTTGACATACTAACACCAAAAGTAGCAAAGATAAAATAAAAAGTTGCACAAATTTTACAAAAATGCAGAAAACAGAAAAGTGGTCAAGGCACAATAAAGTATGTTTCAATGAAAATAAATAAAAAGTTATGATGATAAAAAAATTAACAAGTAGCAAATGCATGGATTATTTTTCTCAATGAGTAAATTGAAGACGCGGACTAAGTAAAATACTTTGACATGGTCATAGATTTCAAGTTTAACCTCAATGTCCATTACAAACAATTTATAAAAGAAGCGATTTTATCCCTATTATTCTGAGAATAATCTAAAAATAAAGGCTCCTATTTTTTAAACATATAAAGAAATGATGGATAGAGTCAACATGAAAAATTCAATGCCATGGCCAGGATTTGAGCCACGGATCTCCTGGTTTCCGTCCAGTCGCTCTTAACCTTTGAGCATTGACTCTATCCATCAAATATCTTAGCCTATATACGGCTAGTGTGGAGAAATGATTAATTTCCATCAATTAACTAAAATATAAAGAAATGTTTATTTACAACAAATGGTATGTATTTTTTAAGCTTAAACATTCTTCTCTTTTACAACATAATTGTCATTTTAAGTGATACATTTTTGTAACTGCTGGGGTAGTTTTGGTATCTGACGCGTGCCATTGAAGAAGTATTGGATCTCTCTCTTTCATTTTGTAGTTGTCACTGAATAGCCTTCCAGTTAAGTGTCCTTTAAACTTGGGAAACAACTGGTTGTCACTGGGCACTAAGTCTGCATTATATAGTAGATGAGTGATGGGACATCCAAACTGTTGCAGCTCTACTGTTTGATGTATGGCATGGGGGCAAGCATCTCATGGAGAAGGCTTATACCCTTGTTCAACATTCCTCTTCTTTGCTTATGAGTTTTCTTGTAAGTCTTTATTGTTGTTCTGGAATCCATGAAGTCGATTAACAACAATATTCCCTTTTGATCCCAAAACATAGATGACATGACTTTTCCAGTAGACTGTGTTCCTTTGAATTTTCACGGCTTGGGTGAATCGGTATGTCACCATCCACATGATTGTTGCTTGGTCTTAGGTGTGCAGTGAAAAAGCCCAGGTTTTATCACCTGCGACAAACAAATCAAAAAGCTTGGCCTTGAAAAAATTGGTGGGAAATTTTAACATGTTGCTGTTTGTGGTCTTCTGTGAGAATTCTTGGGGCCAATCTTGTATGTCCCTTCTAAAATGTCAACACTACAACCAAATTCTTGTGAATGGTGTATCCATAAACTTCAGAAACAATAGAGATCACAGAGCCTGATCTATTGATCTAGAAGCTTAAGTTGTTTAATCTTTGTAATAGTTTAATCAGAAATTGGCCGTCTCTTGCATCTTTTTTGTCATGAATTTCAGTACAACCATCTGCAAACTCTCTATTTCTTGGAAAATATTTTTGATATCCATACATAACTCTCCATACACTTAGTTAACTGTCAATTAATTTCTGCTTGTTTAATGCCTTTTGCATTCAAACACTAAATGATTGTGCAAACTTCACACCTGACAATGGTGGCTAAATGAAATAACTCGCTGCCAAACCAAGACTGAATTCCCCAGTGACTGAGTGGTGCTTTCTGTAAAGAGTGGAAGATGCAAAGGAAAAATATAGTATGACCAACAGCTATGCAGTTTCCCTTTCACCTCAGTGCTTTGAAGAACTTAGTTTTGACATTACTCTTGCATATGGAGCACCTATCTGGATTAACGTATTCACAAGAAACCAGAGTCAAAGAAGAGGAGGGTAGAGTCATTAAGATTTGAATAACTGAAGCTTTACATATCACACCCAATAAAAGTATTACATATAATAACAGGAATAACTCCAATAACCATTAAGATAAAAGAAGCAGCTGCTTTATACAGGACAGTACAGCAAGGAGAAAGCTCAGGCATGTAATCAAGTTCTGACCTACTGATATCATTATAAACCTAGCTTCATCCAGCAGACTTAACCACAATTAACCATGTAGAGCAACATTTAGACTACACGTGCAAAGCATACAAGGATTGAAGCAAAGCTTCATCCAGCAGACTTAATCACAATTAACCATGTAGAGGAACATTTAGACTACACGTGCAAAGCATACAAGGATTGAAGCAAAAGTGAAGATGGAGTTAGATCAGACATTGCAATATTCAATTTATCTGATTTTGCCAGTTGCACAGGTTATTCATGCCACAAGGACCTCTTCAGATTCAACAGGTGTTTCATACACTATTCGTCATGTGCTCCCACAAAAGGAAGTCAAATGGAGTAAGCGTGCTAACCAGACAATGGGTCCATCTCTGCCTATCCAGTGATTGCATATGTAGCCGTAAGATGACGATGTACTTCAACACCAAAGTGAGCTGGTGTCCCATAATGTTGAAACCACATGTCCTGTCTAACATCAAGGGGAACAGTTTCCATTAGATAAGGCAAAACCTGCTGCAGAAATAATAAGTAATTATAAGCAATGAGTTGGGCTGGCAAAATGTGTGGCCCTATTAAGAAATAATCCACAATACTGGCCCATACATTAACACCAAATCTAAGTTGATGTTACTTCTGAAATGCAGCAAGGGGATTTTCAAAAGCCCGAACATGTGAATTCTGACAGTTAAATAACTGCTCACATGTGAAAATTGCTTTATCTCTGAAAACAACATGAGATGCAAACAGTAGATCGTTTTCAATTTTGTCCAGATATCACTGATAAAATTGCTGTCACAGAGAATACTCCTCAGGTCTCACTACTTGGTGAAAAGGTGTAACATTTCCTGCAGAATTCTTCCCAAAGTGTTATGACAATTTCCAAGCGAAGGCGCAAGTACTAGCTGCAGGATTTTTCTCAATGCATACCACAACACATCTTACTTGTTCTCAGGAGTCCGTGCAGCACGTGATCATCTTTAACCTTCTGCTCATCTATCCATGAAACGGCTGGTGTCTACACGAGAGTACGGCAGAATAAGGCATGCTGATGCACTCTTTATGTTAATTGCAATGGATGTGCGTTCTGTTTGATTTGGCATTAACTGGTCTAGTGCTTAAACGAAGCACTGTAGAAAAACTTTCCTTAACAAAAGGCATTTAAAATAATATCTATCAGCTCCAAAAGTTTGTCAGTCTAATTTTGGGACATTCTGTATACTGACTATATTACACTCAACTCTCTAAGAAATTCCACACAAATTATCCACATCATATGAAACAACATTCAGACTCTCAAAGAAAAACCAAAATTTTCTTTCAGTGGATAAAGCAGAATAAGGCGAAAGCAAACCAGGAAACCAACTGACAAGATGCAGCAGAAGACAACAAAAATTATATTTCAATAAAATTTGTAAAAGTAACTTACTGGTAGATGTGCATGAAATAAACCTCAATAAATGGGAATGTGAATGACGGAAAATGAAAAGACTGAAGTAACAAAACCATCGTAAAACTATTTGCAGTTGGTTTATTGACACTCATCACTTACTTTTCTTATTTTATTGAGGGACTAGTTTCAAAGGCTATTGCCTCCATTTTCAACCTCTCTCCAACTAGCATCTGTTGTTGTCTGCTCTCCTATCTCTGGTGGTGGAACTATGAACTTCTTTGTTAAATTATCTACTGGTGGAATTTCAAAGTTCATTACGCGGTCCTTATTTTTCCATATGAATATGTTCTCCCATGTTAGTTTATTTTGGTTTATCACTCCTTTTAATAATTTTGGATTTGGATCAATGTCGTGATTTTCATTCCAAAAATGAAATGCAACTGCTGACTTTTCTTCTTGTTTCAATCTGATGTTTCTAAAGTGCTCTTTGACTCTGGTTTTTAGATTTCTTTTAGTTTGACCTACGTAGCATTTTTTAACACTTATTTTATATATTCCGGATCTGTTAACTGATGGGATTTCATTTTTTGTTTTTGAATTTAGGAATTTTAAAATTGAATGTCCATTAGTAGGTGCCAAGATTACATTTTGTTCCTTAAAGATCTTTTTAAATTTATTAAATGTTTTTGGGTGATATGTCAATGAACTGAATATGCTGTTGCTTGGTCCAAGATTCGAACCCTGAGGAAATCCGCATTTTGCTACTTTAACATCAGAGTTGACATCTCTACCAATAATTCCATTATTTATGGATGTTATATGGGTCCTGTAAGTTAGTTACAATTTGAACCATGTATGTGCTTGACCACGTATACCATATCTTTCAAGTTTTGCTAATAAGATATGTTGATCAACCAGATCAAATGCTTTACTTAGATCCACAAATACAACAATGGTGGACATTATTAATTTTTAGATGAGTCGTATTTATTACACATCTGCTTCACTTTCATGTTCATGTCAACCCCTTCTATAGTTGGCTTTATAAAAGAATAGAGGGCATTAGCTATAATTTTATTTTTTCTGAAACCAACTCAACTGTACATTGCAGTTTCAGGTATTTTTGAAAATCCTGATACAATGGCTATTGGTCTGTAATTATCAATATTGTGCGGGTCGCCTTGTTTAAGATTTGGGACACTTCTGCTTGATTTTAGCTTCTCAGGGAATGTGCCTGCACTAACTGAACTATTACATTTATCAACAATGGGATTCAAAATATAGCTAATACTTTGTTTAATTAGAAATTCTGGTCCTGCAGAGAAACCGTTCTTTTTTGAACAGATAATTCAAAGGATTTCATCAGTCTTACTGACTTAAGATATATGCTTTTATCAATTTTATTCATTTTATGATTTATAGGAGTATTCATATAGGTATTTAATAACAATCTAACCACAAATATGTTAAAATAATTATGCGTAACACTTACCTTAAAACAAGAATAGGATGTACAGATGCCATCTTACGAGCTAACAGTTCATATTCTTGTGAACGTCTGGTCCAATCTTTACTCTGTGAGGTTGCAGTTAAAGCAGTGAATAATGTATGCGACATACTATCTAATATGCTACTGCTCCATTCTGTAAACAATGCAAGTGATATATTGGCTGAATCAATTGCCCTAGACTATTTTCAATTTCTAAGTGTGCTAACATGTAATTTTTCTCATTCACAAATAATTTTTTAGGCAGATTGGGTTTTCTACCCAGTACCAGAAGGGTTTACTAGTCACCAACAGTTTCTGGCTCAAATTTTCTGTGAAATAATGGTACCTACACATTGTGAGCTTCACCAGTTTCCTAAACACTTTTATGTATAATCTAGTATTGTACTTTCCTCAAAAAATCAGGGTAAAGACCTTTATTCCCTTCTACAGCACAGTATCCAACAGATAGATTTAGTATCAATACCGCATTTTGACCACCAAGAAAGCTAATCAAGTATATGAGATCAGTTAAGGACAAGCTAGGATTAAAAACTCTCGGTGTATATAAAATCTCATGCCATATAGGAAGACACATACATGAAAGGCTGCACCATAGAAGAGAGATGTGCAGAACATAAATGAAAGCTACAACTGCTTCAGACAGAGAAGTCAGCAGTGGATTGGATTGGATTGTGGCCCAGCACAGTTAGGATGATGACCACGGGATTTTATTTGACTAGGCCACAGTCTTACACTGTAGTACCTGATACTACGATAGATTTATAAAAGCAATAGAAATTACATCACAGTCAAACAATTATGATAGAGACAATGGCCTAGGGCCGAGTACAGCATGGATCAAACATTTGAGAGCTAGAGGAACATTGCCAGCACCTCTCTGCCGAACCAATCACAGAACAAATAAGAAAATACTAATACAGTTTATTACATCTTCTGTTTCATATTACTGAGATCTTCACATTATGACCAATGGACAGGAAGAACCACAAGACCCTCCTCAAAGAAAGGGAAAACTGAAGATTTTTTTTTTACCATGAAGACGGTTAAATTAATTATTAATCTCTGTATATGCATTGTAAAATTTGTAAATCTTGATGTATGTAACTAAATATTGTAATATGTAAACTTTTTGGACGAAACTTGAAACATGTATTTCATGTCTATAAGTGAATAAACCATTATTATTATTATTATTATTATTATTATTATTATTATTATTATTATTATTATTATTATTATTATTATTATTATTATTATTATTATTATTATTATTATTATTAAGAACATTGGTTCCCCACTGGACAGTGCCATTTAGCCCCGTCCCTCCACCCACAGATATATATATTCTGCCCGGTTAGGTAAAGCTTATCACTTTCTGAAGAAAGACATACAGCAAGCATTGCCGAAAGCTCAAACAATTTTATAAACATTGCATGGTTGGTAACCTGAGAAGCTATAATTAATAATCATTGCCATGAAAACTTAAGAGCTTCAACATAAAATGTAAGCTTTAAATATCTTTTCAAAGTTTTTGAAGTATTTTGGATTAAATGTAAATACTTCAATGTTGTGTTTGTTCTGAGGGGCTAATTTTATGTTGAAGCTCTTAAATATCTTTTCAAAGTTTTTGAAGTATTTTGGATTAAATGTAAATACTTCACAAAATAGTTCAAAAAATTTGAAAAGATATTTAAGAGCTTCAATATAAAATAGCCCCTCAGAACAAACACAACATCCGCAACTTACTAAACCATCCTCTAAAAAATAGCACACTAAAAACTCAATAATCAGGTATTTACCAAATGAGCTGCCAGGATTGTGACAAAGATATACATTGGTAAGACCAAAGGGAACGTAGGAACAAGAATGAAAGAACACTTAAGAAATATTAAATGCAAACACATGGACAAGTCAGCTGTAGCACATCACTTTTGGTCTGAGAATCACAACATAAAACAAGAAATAGAACTGATCAAACAGGCAAAGAAACCTCTAGAACTACAGATTTGGGAAAACATATTTATTACGAAGAAACAGGACCTCTTGATGAATTTTGAAATTCCCGCCGTAGATGACGTCATTAAACTTACCAGAACATTAGATGGCAGCACGACACCAAGCCAGATGCAGACACCAGATGCATCATCAGTCAACCACAGAACTGAGGATAGGGAAGAAGTTTCCAGAAACTAGTCTTCATTAAAAAACTTGTAAGTGGAGAAAAGTATATACAAGATTGACTCATTTGCCTAATTTTATTAACAATGGCACTCCACTTTCTGAAATACTTCTTTTTATTCTATACATGAGACGAGTTTGTGCACTGTGGGTTCCAAGACTGTTGATTCCCGAACAAACAGACATTCGCATGCAGGTCTCCATGCAGTTAAAGTTGATGTTAGAGGAACATCTGGAGTTTCTTTCAAACGTAATCAAGGCTGATGAAACTTGGCTACATCATTTTGATCCTGAGAGCAAACAGCAAACCTCAGTGTGGAAATCTCCTTCATCACCAACCCCCCAAAAAGCAAAAGTGGTTGCTTCTTCTGGGAAAGTTATGGTCATCTCATTCTTTGATATTCATGGAATGGTTTATCAGCATGTTGTGCCTGCACACACATCAGTAACTGGACAATATTACAGGGATGTCCTGAAAACATTGCAAGTCCATATCAGGCACAAAAGACCACATTTCCGTGAAGCAGGCTGGATGCTCCACCACGATAATGTGTGGCTGCATATTGCCAATGTTGTTGCTGAATATCTTGCAAAAATCTACGAGAAGTGGATCCCTCATCCTCCCTATAGTCTGGATATAGCCCCATGTGACTTTTCTATTCCCTAACTTGAAGAAACGCCTTTGTGTGAGGCATTATCCATCATCACAAGCAGTGGTGAAGGCTGCGGAGGCAATTTTGAAGGATCTCTCAAAAAATTGCTTCATTGTATCATAGTCCTTACACATTAGAATATAGTTGAAAATACCTACCCATTATTGTAATAAATACTTCAGAAACCATTCATTTCCATGTTTAAATGATTAATTTTCTATCTTAAAGCAAACTGAGGGATGCACACTTGGAGTATGGTAGCATCCACTCTTGTTGCTTTCTAACCTATGATTTCATTATGATTTAGTACCATCACATCCAAAGAAGATTTCTAGAAGATTAAACTAGATAATTCAAATTTGGCATGTATTTATGGCCACCCTAAAATTCACAAACCTGGAACCTTCATGAGAGTAATTATCAACAACATCAAAACACTGGCATATCAGTTAGCAAAATGGTTTTCAAAATGTCTATGTTCACTACCCAAATTTGGAAGTAGAAATGAGACAAACTCTTTGAATTTAATATAAAAAATCAAAGATAAAAATGTTTCAGCTAATGACTTACTTGTATCATTTGATATGAAATTATTGTTCCCAAATGTCCCTAAGCAAAACCTACTCACTATCCTAAGGAAATAGCTAGAATCTATTGATATGATCAACACTCACATTGAAGAATATATGAAATTAACAGAAATCTGTACTGAGCAAACTTCCTTACCTTCCAAGGGAAGTTATACCAACAACAATTTGAACTAGCAATGGGCAACTCATTATGCCCTTTAGAGGCCAACCTATACATGAGCCACTTTGAAATTCATATTGATACAGCCTCTCCACACATCTTTAAAACATAGGTCACATCTGTGGATGATATATTTGCAATTAAACAAAAAAACAAAAAAACAAACAAAAAAACTATTAAATTTACAGGAACCCACCATCAATTTCCCCAATTTCACAATGGAATTAGAATCTAACAACATATTTCTTTTTCTGTACCTAAAAATATTCAAAGATGAGGGAAGTTAAAATATAGCATTTACAGGAAAGACACACATATAGATAACTATATTAAAGCCAATAGTTTCAACCCAAGAACAAGCAGTCATCAATAGTCTAACACATAGACTGATTAATGTTTTGATGAGAAGAAATATAAGATGCATTCAAAAAGAAATGAGCTGGAGACATAATTACAGAAATCAAGTAGCTTTGTGTTAGAAGTATTGTCCCTGGCTGTTGAGACACTTATCCCACTGTGACACAAGGCGGTGAATGGCTGTCTCATAAAAGACCCGGGGCTGCAATGTGAGCCAGTTCCACACGTACAGCTGGACGTTGTCAGAGGTGAATCATTTGCCCCTCAGAACCTTTTTAAGGGGACAAAAAATGGCATAATAACAGGGAGAGAGGTGTGGACTGCATGGAGGGTGGCCGAGAACCTATTTGAATTTCTGCAGGAGTGCTGTGACTGTGTTGGCTGTATGAGGCTTTGCTTTGTCGTGGAGCAGAATAACCCCACAGGTGAGATTGCCTGGTCATTTTGATTTGATCGCTTGGCGAAGGTTGGTCAAGGATTGTGAGTAACACTGGACATTCACTATTGTCCCGTGCTGCAGTAAGTATCAGAAGGGGGCCATCTTGGTCAAAGAAGAACGTCAGCATAACATTTCCTGCTATTGTGTAGATGGCCTTGGCTTTTTTTGGTGGTGGTGACCCTGGATGCTTCCACTGGAGACATTGTCATTTTGATTCTAGTTCGAAGTGATGACACCATGACTCATCTCCAGCCACCATTCGTGTCAGAAACTCATTCCCTTCCCTAGCATAGTGCTGCAGGTGACCAAGACAGTGGACCATTCGACATGCGTCCTGGTGTGGTTGAAGACTGTGGGGCACCCATTGGGCACACACTTTGCGCAAGAGCAGTCATTCCTTCATGATGGTGTGAACACTTCCGACACTCAATCGGACCTCGGCAGTTATGGCTTTCACCATCACTTGACGGTCCTGGGTAATGAGAGCATCAACCAGCCGGACGATGTCATCGATAATGCAGTGTGGTGCTCCAGACTGTGCATCATCAGCTAATGACACCTGACCTCCCCTGAAGTGCTTGTGCCACGCCTTGGCTCTTCTTTTGATGTATCCATTCCACTGTTTGCAATGCAACTGGCAGCGTTGGACGATTGATGCATGCTTCTGCTAGCTTTGTATAGTCATGTGACGTACACGCGTGCCCTCTAGCGACAGGCTGTGAACTTCCACGCTCTGGTCGGAACAGCACATGCCACGATATTACCATCCTGTCACTGGTTTGCGCATACCAGACTCCGACTCGTTTCTTTTTGAACACCTCTTATACATGACTAAATAAACTAAAATAATAGAAACACTGATAACAAACGATTTCAGCAAAAAACTGGTAGACAAGAAAATAGAAAAATGTAGTACACAAAAACAGCTGAATGAGATCACCAGCTTAACAGCTTTTTTGGGGGGCAGGAACACCAAGAAATGCACATATCACTCATGGGCAACCAGAAAATTTCAAAAGCTTTTCAGTTAATTTAACATCACCCTGGCACCAGTAAACAAATTCAATATTAGAAACCTCATCAAAAAATAAAAGTAGACAAAATTCCTCTGGTAAAGAAATCTGACACTTAAAGAATTAATTGTTTATGGCATAGATTGGAAAGAGAAAATGTAAGATTGGAACACTCTAGAAACATCAAGCAAAAATAAACAGATAAATCCATAGTAGCAGCATATTTCTGGGACCATAACCGCAACATAGAACACAAAATCCAACTACTAAAATCAGAGTACTTGAATCTAGAACTAAACATCCGGGAAAATATTTATATAAAGAAATCTGAAACTCACTTAATGAATTTTGACATTCCATCGGGAGAAAAAATTTTACTTAGCCTCACTGAATTGTTGCCAGATGTCTTGTCTCCAGAGAACCATGATTAGTTGTGACACCAAGGTTCTAGCCAATCAACAATTTCTTGATAACGTCTTCAAGTGGAGGAGAAACACATTAAAAGAAAATTTGTCATAGGTGAGGTAGAAAGTGTTTCAGTTGATTCTAGTACAATTTTAATTACAATTTTATGTATTCCTTATTTGTTTGAATTTTTCTAATATTTATTTCTAATATTTATATTGCTCTCAAATAGGAATATATTATTTGTGAGTTTATCGCTTGGCTAGGTAAAGAAAAGAGAAATTTAAAGTCATCATATAGTAACCAACTCTTAAAATATTAACTATTGTTTTAAGCCATATTCTCCTTGCAACAAGAAAATTAGCAATAGGTTAACTTTTACAAATGTTTGTTTTGATTCAAATGAAGCAGATAGAGGTATAAACATTTGTAACAATAGAAATTAATTGTTCTTTCACACTGGCCGTGTGTAGGCTAAATTGTGGAAACGTGGAGTCAGACTGAAAAATTCAATGCCATAGCCGGGATTTGAACCACAGATCTTCTGGTTTCCGTTCAGCCGCTCTGCCACTGAGCTACTATGGCCAAAGTGCCGATATGACATTAAACTCTCCGACTGACTCGTATTTTCCCAGTAAACCACTTAGGAGTTCTCATAAACACATGAGACAACCATGTTAATGGTGACTTACATCGTGTAAGTACTTTAAGGCCCGGGTTTTATAGTTAACCACTATTAGGTCAATTGATGGAAATTAATTGTTCTTTCACACTAGTCATGTGTAGGACGCACTATGAAGGTGTAGGACTAGACTAAAAAATTCAATGCCATAGTCGGTGATTTGAACCACGGATCTTCTGGTTTCCGTCCAGCCGCTCTGCCACTGAGCTACTATGGCCAACGTGCCGATATGACATTAAACTCTCCAACTGACTCGTATTTTCCCGGTAAACCACTTAGGAGTTCTCATAAACACATGAGACAACCACGTTAATGGTGACTTACATCGTGTAAGTACTTTAAGGCCCGGGTTTTATAGTTAACCACTATTAGGTCAATTGATGGAAATTAATTGTTCTTTCACACTGGCCATATGTAGGCTAAATTGTGGAAACGTAGTGGCTCCGTGCCCGCCTTGGTAGCATGTCTGCCTCAAGTTCAAGAGGTCCCGAGTTTGAATCTCGATCAGGGTGAGTTACCAGCATAAGGTTTTTTCCAGGATTTTCCCTTATCCTGAAAGACGAATGTCGGGTAACTGTAAGCTCTATGAACCCTGGTCTATTTGAGCATTATTTCATCCATTCCATCATCGTCCAATATGACTTAACATCAGAGGATGCAAATTACTCAAAAAAAAATAAGCTCCATTAAAATCCCTGCAATGTCCAAAATATTTCAGATTCTTCACCACTGTGATCTCAGTAACTGAGTGGATTTCATTTCATTCAGCACTAATCTACCACTTATTAAATTATAGATGAGTGGTATTTATTACACATTGGCTTCACTTACGATGTGTAAGTGCTTCATTGTGGTGTTCCAATACAGTTAAATTTTGATAATACTTACTTCTTTACTTCTATTATCTGTGCAAGGAACAATGAGCAATATCCTGGTAGCTCAATGGTTAAGAGTAACTGAATGGAGATCCATGGTTCAAATCCCAGCTATGGCACTGAATCTTTCAGTCTGACTCAACTATCCAAACTTTGAGTACAGCATGGTGGAAGAACCAGTATGGAAGAACAATTATTTTGAATCAATTAACCTAATAGTAGTCCAAAGTATTAAGTCTGGGACATGCAATACAGTAGGTCAACATAGTGAAGTCTCCTAGTGGTTTACGGGAAAATACAAGTCAGTTGGAGAACTTAGTGTCATGCTGGCATATTACCATGGTAGCTTAATGTTTAAGAACTGAATGGACACTGGGAGATCCGTGGCTCAAATTTTGGGTATGGCAGTGAATTTTTCAGTCTGACTCTACCATTTGAAAATCTGTAATCTTATTTATTTCCAGTTAAAACAGAAGCACTTTAAAGGCTTACAATAAAGTTATTGGTCTCAATTTTTCTTTTGTGATTTTTCCAGTGATGCTCTGTTAAAGAAATCTTTCAAGATTTATGGTGCAATAGGTACACAACAAGATTTCAAACCTAGGGAACAGGTGTTCCTTGCATTTGCAGTTTTTATGTAAACCTAGATCAGTATGTAAAATATGTTTAGGCTGTTCTCAGCCATACTAAAATGGTAATAAAATTTGGAAAAACCCTTTTACCTGTGCCACAGGCACCAGCCAAGAATTTGTCCAGCTCCACATCCACATGTTGGATCATTCCAGGAATTCGTAGATACAACTGCAACAGGAGCTGATGTGCCATGTCTGACTGTATACTGCAAAAGATGCAATCAAACAGGAGACATATGAAGGATGTCACTTGTGTGCTTAATAAATAAATAAATAAACAAACAAATAAATAAAAATAAAAAAACATCTGGACATGGCAAAATTTCAGCTTACTTATTTCAATTCAAAATCTAATCCACATCTGATTGCATTTGTGGAAATCATCTTCAAGATGGCCCTCACATTTTATTTGATTGCCCATTTTTCCGTTTTGAAAGATACAAACTTGAATTAGTGCTTCAATCCTTAGGTGTGAGAGGGGAGAGTTCTTCTTCGTCTCAGCACTCTTCGAGGAGGATTCGTAGAGGCAGGACGTCCTGATCCGTGGTTTGCTTGCTTGCAGACGCCGACTCACCCACGTGGACTGTACAACTCGTGTGGTAGTTTAGGCGCGCAGCAACCAGCAGCGTTGTGCAGCAGCCAGCCCGCCCAGAAGCAGCGCTGCATGGCCTTCTTCCAGGCGCAGCAAGCAACAACAGCAGCGGCGGCAGCAGCAGCAGCAGCAGCAGCAGCATAAGCACTCTGCCTTGCCAGCAACTCGCCTGCCGGCCAGCAAAGCAGCCTTCCACGGTCTTCGGCGGTTTGAGCCATAAGAGCGAAAGCCATAAAAAGAGCGAGAAAATCCCTTTCATACTACCCTCACCTCTGTCATCTTTCTTTCCAACTGCGACAGACTGACTGACAACGAAACAGCGGGCTAGCAAGACCAGAGCCAAAGGTAAGGGCCCCCGGCCCTAAACCTCAAGCCCCTATGGCTCGCACAGGCGCCTCTTCACGGAGTGTCCGATCCTCTACTAGCAGCCGGATGGTAACCGCGCCAACTGAGACTGAAGGACCAGGACCCAGTGCACCTTCCGCCTCCCAACAGAGTGCTGAATCTGCACCAGCGCATAACATGCGCACTGGGCAGAAGCGTCTAGCTTCTGCACCCAACTATCCTCCCTCCATGGACCTCCCTCCATGCCTTACACCTCTGCCTGAGTCTGACGACTCAGATGCGGATGATTTTGTCGTGGTCGAGGGACGCAGGCGGAAGCGAGCGCCTTCTGGCCTCTCGCCTGAAGCACCGCTTCGAGGCAAATAGGAAGCCTAGAAAGGTCCAGATATGCACCAGCTCTCTGGAAGATGGCGAAAACCGTGCTGAGAGAGCAGAACATAGACTTTTATAGTTATTCCGCCCAGCGCCCACATGTTGAGCGCAGAATTATAAGAGGGCTAGACTCCGACTGCACCCCTGACGAGGTCAGGGCAGCTCTAGAGGAGGAGCATAACATCGAGGCCCTCTCGGTCGCACAGCTGCGTAAGACCGTCCGGTCGGACAGTGGGCCGGTTAAAGTGCCTATGCCGCTTTTCTTGGTCCTTGTGGACAAAGTGCGTGACGCTGAAATTCAGCCGATTGATAATGTTCGCAGGCTGATTTTTACCGTCATGAAAGTCGAGCGCTTTCACGGCAAAGAAGGACCGGTGCAGTGCCATCGATGTATGGGCTTCCACCACTCCAGCGCAATGTGCGAGCGCAAGCTTGCGTGCTTGAGGTGTGCGGAGCCGCATATGTTGAGGGACTGCCCCAAGCCTCCTGAAGAACGTCAGTGTGCGAACTGTAAAGAATCGCACGCCAGCGTTTACAAGGGCTACCAAATGCGGCAACGCATCATTGAGAGCCGCCGCCAGGGGCATCCTGAGCCGGCCACTGTCCGCCCGGGGGTGTCTTTCGCGGCCGCCCTCAAGAAGGCCGAGACCACGCTGCAGCAAGTGGAAGCGACTGCTGTCCAAGCTGCAGCCCCTATAGCACCGCCTCCGACCGAGGAAAGCAAACCTGCACCCTCACAAAGCAGGGGGAAAAAGAGCGGGAAGTCCAGATCAAAAAAGAGCGGGAAAGCCGCTATTCCGCCTCTTGCGCCGAGAGCCAATGACCAGGGCCAGCCTGAGGCCCCGGCCTCAGCTGCTCCTGCACCGCAGCCTGTGCCAACGGTGGAACCTGCACCAGCAGCACCCTCGCGGCACCAGCCAGCACAGCACCTCAGTTCGCTGCCTTTGGGGGCACGATATCCCAGGCAGACCTGGAAGAGTTCCAGGCCCTCTCCCTGTGGTTCGGTGACCTAATTCAGAGGACCCTCCCGGCCCTACGCAACTGCAAGCTGCAGGTCGAGAACCCTGCATTGACTCCGATGCAGAAGCACGCCGTTGTGCTCAGAACGCTGGAGGAGCTGTTCCCGGGGTCCGCTAAGTAATGACCTCCAGACTCGTCTGGAGGCCATTACGAGCCGCGTTCTGGAACGCGAACGGCATCCGGGGTCATCACCCTAGCGTTCTTGAGTTTGTACAGTCTTTCGTTATTGATATTCTGATGGTCTGCGAAACCCATCTGGATGCTGCAACCAACTTCTCGCTGCCTAGCTTTGTCACCCATCAGTCCGATCGAGTCGGCCGACGAGGTGGCGGCACCGCCATCTTCATCAGGAACCATATCATGCACTCACCTTTCCCACTCCCCCCACTCCAGCACTTGGAAGCCTGTTCCATTCGGCTTGCCATTAGCAGGCTAGACACACTGCTGGTAGTGGTCTACGATCCTCCTGATGGTCGCTTCTATGTGGTGGACTTCAACCTCCTGTTCAACCTTCATCCAGTGGTATGCATCGCCGGCGATCTCAACGCAAAACATCCCCACTGGCATAGCCGCACAGCTAACACCAAAGGGCGTGGGCTCTACCGCCTCATCAGCGGAAACCCAAGCCTTGTCGCGCACGGCCCGAGAGGTCCTACGTTCCATCCAGCCCACGGCAGGCCGGATGTGCTCGACATCATGATCACCAAAAACTATCCATATCATCTAGACCTCTCGGCAGTCAACGAACTGGACTCCGACCATGACCCGGTCCTGGTGGACTCTAGCGTTGACATGCCAGCTCTGTTAAACCCAGACTGGACATACGAGGTTGACTGGGATGCAGCCGTCCTAAACCTGAGCCAGTCAGTAGACCCGCGTCCACGTATCGATTCCATCGATGCGCTGGAAGCGGCAGCTCTGACTTCTCAAACATCGTCAATGTGGTACGTTCTCACACATACCGCATTCCCTCAAATCAGCACAACCCCATGACCATTCCAAATGAGCTCCGGCAGCTGCTTAAAACCAGCATCCTCTTCATGGCACTCGAGGGCGCCTCGCCTTTGAGCCCCAAGAGAAGGCCACAAGCTTCGCAGACTATCTAGAGTCTCAATTCGAGCCACGGGAAGACCCGCAAGACGACGATTTCACTGAACTCGTGGAGGAGGCGGTGGAATACCTCTACGAGGACCCCCCTCCCCCACGCGACATGATCCACATTCCCATTGCCACCCCCAAACAGGTGGCAGCCCAAATCCGTAGCCTCAAACCTAACAAATCCCCGGGCCATGATGGTGTCACGGCACTCATGCTCCGTAACCTTCCCAAAAGAGCTGTGATCCACTTGACGCGGATTTACAATGCATGCCTTCACCTCCGCCACTTCCCAACTTGTTGGAAAGAGGCGAGGGTGGTCTGCATTCTGAAGCCCGGCAAGGATCCGCTCTTCCCTTCCAGCTACCAGTCCAAGTATTCTCTCAATCGCCTCAAAGGTCTTTGAGTGATTGCTCCTTGCCCGCCTGACTCCTCTCTTCGAGGAAAGGCACCTCCTACCGGATCACCAGTTCGGTTTCCGTCGGGGCCACTCCACGACTCTGCAGCTACTGCGATTGGTAGAAAAGGCTGCCCTGGGCTTCCAGGACAACCTCAAAACCGTCGCGGTGCTTCTGAACGTGGACAAGGCCTTCGCCACAACGTGGCACCAGGGAGTGTTATACAAGCTCAAGGAAGCACAACTCCCCTCCCCATACCTCACCATGATCAGTAGTTTCCTCCGGGATCGAACCTTCAGGATGCGGGTCGAAGGCAAACTCTCCTCCATCAGACCCATAGCGGCGGGAGTCCCGGAAGGCAGTGTACTGATGCCGTTACTCTTTGCTGCCTACATGTCTGACTTCCCCACAGAGCCTCGCACTGTTCTGTGTCAATATGCTGACGACGTCCTCATCTTGGCCCAGAACAAAAACGTCCGCTACTGCCTCCCTCCGCTGCAACGATCACTCCGAGCCATAGGCACGTGGAGTGAAAGGTGGAGGATGGCCATCAGCCCACAGAAGAGCTCTGCCCTTCTGCTGGGGAAGGTCCTCTGCTGACGCCCGGAAGGAGACCTGCGGTTAAGGCAGAGAAGGATCCCTTGGGTCCGGACTGCCAAATACCTGGGTGTCCGACTGGACCGCGGGCTCACATTCACCCCACATGCCCGTGAAAAGATCAGCCTCGGCCATGCAGCGCTTAGGCAGTTGTACCCTATATTCCGCTCGACCATGCCCACCCGCCTGAAACTACGGGTGTACCGTGCGATCATCCCGCCCCTGATCCTGTATGGATGCAAGGTCTGGGGATCGGTGGCTCGTACCACCATCCGCAGACTGCAAGCCGTGCAGAACAGGGCGCTTAGGATGATCTACGGTACCGAACGTATGTTTCCTTCATACATTCTGCACACCCATTCTGGCATACCTTACGTTGAAGACGTTGTGCGTGAACGCTCGCGCACGTTGTATGCCAGGATTACATCCCATCCCAACCACCTAGTGAACAAACTAGGGCAATATGACCATCGTGTACCCAGGAGGAGAAAGAGCTACCGCCTCCCCAAGGATGCCCTTGGGTGGTGAGACCAGCCTCTCATTCCCTCAATTCTACACTCTGTCCCGGCCACACTGGGGCTGGATCTGGCCTGCCGGCTAACCCCCGGCAGCCGGGTCCCCCGGTGTGACCTAGTGGAGAACCATAACCTAAACGGTCCCCAACATCCCGACCTCTCGCTCCTGGCCCCACCACGCTGGACGGACACTGCAACGCAGGCCGCCAACAGCGTGGCGGTTCAGGGCACTGGCCTCCTTGGAAGCTAACCCCGCCGCCAGGAGCATTAGCAGAGTTCGAATCAGGTCCTTCAGTCAACAACGACATCCAAGCTTTGGAGAAATGACAAACTCTTTAAGACCGCACGGGTAAATCCGCTCAGCGGATAGGTACCGTGGCATTCTACCCACCGTCCGGGAGCACCTGGACGACTTGTTCTCGCTCTTGGCTCTCTTGGATCCTTAGGTTACATTTTTTCCAAACCACTTACACATATTTTGATGAATTAAAAAACTTATCAATATTTCATGGCTTTCTTAAACAAAATATTTCTTAAGCTAAAGGATTCATCTTGATGAATCTGATGTTTGTCAGCTTGATATTGAATTTAGTTATGTTTTTGTAAATTGTATTATATTCATAAATTTGTAAACTATATTCCTAATATACCTATGGGTAAAATAGGAATTAAAAATTGTATAATAAATTAATATACAAATTAATAATAATAATAATAATAATAATAATAATAATAATAATAATTAATAATAATAATTATTAATAATAATAATTATTAATAATAATAATTATTAATAATAATAATTATTAATAATAATAATTATTAATAATAATAATAATTAATAATAATAATTATTAATAATAATAATTATTAATAATAATAATAATAATAATAATAATAATAATAATAATAATAATAATAATAATAATAATAATAATAATAATAATAATAATAATAATAATAATAATAATAATAATAATAATAATAATAATTTGTTTACCCACAGACAATTAAAAGTGTCAAGCATTGTCAAGTAAATAAATTTTGAAAAATTGCAGTTATGTTTTAAGTGTATGAGACAGTAATAGGAGAGGCTCATCTAGCACTGACTACTCTATCTTGAATTGAACACAACGGAATAGAATTTATTTAAACAACTTGCTATTACATACATATTTTCTTAGTCTAGTCGTATAAATTGCTTGGAGCCATTTTTTAAATTCAGCCTGCTTGGCTCCCAGGCCTTCTAGCATTACTGAGTAGCTTAGTCACCCTTCCGTCATCTACTCTAATGTGCTATCTGTTTTCCCTTGTTGTCCCAGCATTTTTTCTTTTTCATTCTCATCCATTTCTCTTTAGCTTTTCAAAGCAGATTCCCCATATTTCTATTTTTATTTTTCTCCATAACCATTTTTATGACTATCAATCCACTTTGTAACTTTTCCCATTCCTTCTCCCATACTTTGTCTCCATACTGCTAACTCTTTGTACTCTGTCAGAATGTGAACTGTGCTTTCTGTTTCTTCATATAATTCACATATTTCTACCCTGCTACTTCTTATTCCCCTTAAATAAGAAAATTAATCCATTTCTATGCATGCCATTCCTTCCCTCTCCTGCCTGTTACATTGGTCTACATATCTCTTTTCCCCATTCTCTATTTATTAACCTATAAAACTAATGATTTTCTGTTTTCTAACCCTCCCCATACTTCTTGTCTTTCTATATTTTCCATTCTGGTTCTGACTATTTTCCAAAACCTGCTACATTCATATTTTCTAGTCTCCGTAAAGTCCCCCATTCCTATTTCTTCCACAGCTTTTTCTGTCTCTCACAACCAACTTTTTCTATTGTTTTTTTCTTTTGTTGATTCATACTATCACCAACACATTGTTGTGTTGGTGCATGGGCAGGAGAGTTGAAGCAAAGTCTCTTGCCAAGAGAGAGAAAGAGACATAGAGAGGTTCTGGAATTGCACCGTCTTTTCTCTTGCCGCTGCAATTGTTCTTGGAAGGTATAAATAGCGGCAAAGTCTGAGAAAGAGTCAGTCAGTTTGTTGTTGTTGTTGTTGTTGTTGTTGTGTGATGCTTATTGCGACAGTGGACATCTGAACTGTACCACAGTGATTTCTTTCATTTGTTTATCGGCGGTGAAGCACAGCCAGTGAGAATGAAGTGAGCTGTTATCAGCATTACCAAAGCAGTGTCCCAGAAGTCACTGACTATAGTGTATCACTTGCTACACTAGCATTCTGGGTATTATGAATAGACCACAATACTTTTAGCAACACACTTTACTAATCACTTATCTGTTTGTAAAATCCTCCAGACCGGTTTTGTCTGAGTCTACAGGCTGACGTATAAGATGCGTTACGAAACCAGTCCCATAGGATTTTAGTAACAGATAAGTGATTAGTGAAGTGAGTTGCTAAAAATGCTGTAGTTTATTCATAATACTTGGTTTGCTTCACTGTCAGCAGCTTCAGTTTTTTACAAATACTAGCATTCTGGGTAATGAACTCTTGTCTTTAAAACTAAAATCATGCATTCTAACATCTATGATATTATATTAAAACCTAAATATCATGAATACTCTATACTGTGACTTTGTGGGTTTGTAGGGTTTAAAGTCCAATTTGCAGAAATTCAAAATGTTCTTTATTTCCGTAGAAATACACTTTGGTCAACCCTTACAATGGCAGAATTACATAACAGACACAAATATAATCGACAAGGCCATTGACCACAAAGAGTTCACTTTCAAAACACAGTTGCAGGCACACAAATCAGTTCTGATTACCACTCCCCTCTACCCCTTCCTTATATCCCTCTGCTCATATTTCTATACATTTCTGGAATGTTCTGTAACAAACAAGAAATCAAAACTTCCCGTCAGCTGTCTCTTTATCTGTTTCGGCAAGCTTTTATCTCCGTGCGGCATTATCTGTCTCTTTGTGCATGTCGGCTGCGTCTAATGCAGTCAGTGACAATATTAACTATTTCCTCCACCAAAATGTTTCAAAGTCATTTTTGAGAAAACAAAAAATATTGAACGTTTTCCACATAAAGGATAGTTGTATGAGCTGGAAGGATTTTCTTGAAAATCTTCAGTGTTGCACCTTTGGAAGCTACCGAATTTAAGAAAGTTTGGTGGAAATTAATTGCTCTTCCACACTAGCCAAGTGTACAGCAAGTTTTGGACAGGCAGAGTCAGATCGAAAATTTCAGTGTCTTAGCCAGGATTTGAACCACAAAATTTTCTGGTCTCCGAAGGTTGCTCTTAACCAATGAGCTACTATGCCAATATGCCATTAAAACTTCCAACTGACTCATATTTATCCCGGTGAGCTGCCACCACTGTCACCGCCACCGCCACTGCTGCCAGCACCACTACCACCATTATTATTTTAAATGAGGTGTTCTTTTCTCTATCAAAAAGTGAAATTAGAAATGTTTTATTTGAGCTATGTTATATTAAATGACTCACTGCACCAGCATTGTCAAACCCATTAATCTCTCGCAGCCAAGATGAGTTAACATTTTCCCACACCAACATTCCTAACTTTAGGGGTAATGTAGGAATTATTGTTCACAAGATATGAAATAAACATCGTTTTCCATTTTGCCACACTTCTTTATTTACACATGTAGCCAACACACAAAAGGTAAAGCAATGAAATTTATCTTCTCAAAACAACATTTCTCTAACATGCCACCCCACCAAAAGGCACTGTCTTTTGATCAGATAACATAAGGATAATGTAAGAAAAATAGTTACTTCTGTGTACATAAGCACACGTCAGCAACAATGAAAGAGAGACAATATAATTAGTTTTGTAAATTTAAACAATAACACATATCTCTTAAATGGTTGTCATTACGTAATACCCTATATTTTGCATAATTACTACTTCACAAATTATCATGCATTATCACGTAACTTCCTAATAGGTCTCTTGATCACACCTGAATCAGTCCTAACACTAACAATTCTTGTCAGTGCATCATTACCAGGGTGAATCATCTCTATCACTCCCTTTCGCCATTGCATAGAAGACAGATTGTCGTCCTTTATAAAAACATCACCAGGGCAAGGATTTGAATGTTCCTTGGTCCACTTATGACGCTGTTGAAGTGTATTCAGGTACTCCTTGTGCCATCTACTCCAGAAGTCCTGAGTCATTTTATGAATATGTTGCCATTGTGACAGCCGGTTGAGGCTGGAATGGGTGAAGTCATGATCGGGAACAGCTGTGAGGGATTCCCCAATAAGGAAATGAGTTAGGTAAGAGGAATCAGAAGGATCATCACTGAGTCTTGAAAGAGGATGGGAATTTAGACAAGCTTCTATTTGAGCCGATAGAGTTAATTCTTCAAAGGTAAAGACTGTGTTGCCCATAGTTCTTCGCAGATGATATTTAAAATTCTTTACCATTGCTTCCCAAGCTCCTCCGAAATGTGGTGCAGGAGGAATGAAGTGCCAATGGATTTCTTGTTCTGATGCGGCTTCTATAATACTTCTTTGTTGCTCGGGATCCTTCAGGAAGCCTTGAAGCTCCTTTAGCTCTCTTGCAGCGCCAATAAAGTTGGTACCATTGTCGCTGTAGACGTTAGACAGACAACCTCGACGTGCTGCAAAACGTCTAAGTGCTGCCATGAATGCTGTTGTTGACAGACTGGACACGACTTCAAGATGGACAGCTCTGATTACAAGGCAAGTGGCCTTATTTGTTTGATTATTCCTGAGAGCACCAATCTTGATCAAAAAAGGTCCAGTATAGTCTACCCCTACGTTCAAAAATGCCCTGGCGGGTGTTATTCTGTAGTGCAGGAGATTTCCCATTTTCTGTTCACTAGATATTGCCTTTATCTTGAAGCAAGTTAAACATGAATTAATATAATACACAAATAAAAATATTTAGTAAATATTCTCCACTTAACTTAAGAAGCTGATGACAATACTTCTATTATGTTTTTGTGAAATTAATTTCGTGGACATTTCCCACATCTTCAGTCAAACACAATTCGTGTTTGACAACAAATTGGGTTTGACTGAAGATGTGGGCAAATGTCCACGAAATTAATTTCACAAAAGCATAATAGAAGTATTGTCATCAGCTTCTTAAGTTAAGTGGAGAATATTTACTAAATATTTTTATTTGTGCATTGTTTGTTACTCCACTGTAAATAGCTTCATTTTCTATGTAAAGAATTAATATGTTTCCTCACAGTTTGGCGAATCCTTGGGATCCAGTACCTTTGTCTAAGGGATGATATAAGCATTTGAGATCCTGCATGAAGTAATCTGAAGTGCTCATTTAACATAACAAGTTTGGTGAAGTGATGTCTGGGAGGTAATATGAGTTGATGTTTGGCGTCATATGATATGGGTGCATTTTGCAGTCGTCTGCCAACTCGAAGAAGGCCTTTCCGGTCTAGTATAGGACTCAAGCTTCTTAATTCCTAGTTGTGCATATTTCCTTTTTTGCCTTAAAGCATTTGTGATAGCAGCTAGATTGTACAATTCCAAGATATTTGCTCAGAGCATTATTTAGCTCCTGGGGTTGCAGCAATGAAGCATCTCGCTCCTTGTGACCCTTGTTGCAGTTGGAGATAAATATGAGACAATAACTGACTGTTCTGAGTAGCCTGATTAGTGAGGAAAAATTATTAGAAATGAATCGTCACATTTGGTAACATTAAGTAATGTTGTTATCCTTTTTTCTGGAATGCTAGTAGAGTTGTTAGTATTCATGTCAATGGGCCAATATAAAGGTTCCAGTTGCAGTCTATCAGGTCCATGCCACCAGAGCTTGGAATCCCAGAGTAGTGTTGGTTGTATACCTCAAGATACAAGGTCCACAGGATTATCATGTGAACGCACGTGTCGCCAATGAGCTGTTGGAACTTTTTCCTGTATTTCTGAGACTCAATTTGCCACAAATGTTTTCCACTTTGTTGGTCTCTGAATCGGTCCAGAGTAGTGTTCTGGTGACAGTTAAATGTAGAATACTAAGTGTTTTTTTTTTATTAGGCGTGCTAGTACCAGAGCACTACACAGTTCAAGGCGTGGAATAGTCACTTGTTTCAGTGGTGCTACTCTTGACTTTGCACATAGTAGGCGCGTAAGTACATTGCCTTTATGATCTGTAGACCTCACAAAGATGCAACACCCATAAGCAGTTTCAGATGCATTGCAGAAACCATGTATTTCAACTGAAATAATGTTTCCCCTCACCTAGGACATATTGTAGCACTCTAAATTTGTTTAGCAAAGGGATCTGCTTGCATAACTGCAACCATGTTGTGTGCAGACCTTCTGATAAATGATCGTCCCATCCGGTCCCTTCTTGCCACAAAGTCTGCATGAAGATCTTGAAAAGAACAACTACAGGAGTAATCAACCCAAGGGGATCAAATATGGATGATATTATGGATAGTACCATTCACTTAGTGTAGAGTCGGTTTTCCTTTTCAGTATGATGTAGGTCTAGACAAGAGCTGATTTGAAATTCATCCGCAGAAGGATTCCAAGCTAGTCCTAAAGTATGGAAAATGTCAGATTCAATGTTGGTTAATCCTTCTGGAATTGATTCTAAAAGTGAGGAATTGTTCGTACACCATTTTCGCAAATGGAAGCCGCCACGCTGGAGAAGATTTTGTAGATCTGTCTGTAGCTGTAGAGCTTCATCTAGGGTGTCCGCTCCTGATAGACAATCATCCCGTAAAAGTCATGTTTGAGGACTTCAGTGGCTCTAGGGAAATTGGCTTGTTCTTCTTGTGTAAGTTGATGAAGACATTTTGTTGCTAAATAAGACGCTGAAAACGTTCCATAAGTGACAGTTGTAAGAGCGTAAGTCTTGAGTTCATCTTCTGGATTTTCTCTCCATAAGATGCATTATAAGGGTTAGTGCTTAGAGTGTACCTTTATCTGACAGTACATCTTCTCAATATCAGCGATAAAGGCTATTCTGTGTGTTCGGAATCATATGATCAGTGAGCAAAGATGTTCTTGTATTTTGGGTCCAATCATTAATTTATCATTTAGAGAGATGCCATTATCACTTTAGCTGAGGCATCAAAAACTACCCTCAGTTTGGTTGTGCTGCTTGATTCCTTATGAACAGCATGTTGAGGGATGTAGTATTCTGCCCTTTGAAGTAAACATTCAGTTTTCAATTCCGACATATGTCCAAGACACTGGTATTCCCTCATGAACTGAACGTAATCTTTACGGAGTTTCTCATTTGCCTGTAGTTTTTGTTCCAGGAAGTTAAAACGTTGAGTGGCGATGCCCAGTGAATTTCCTAGACTACCTCTTTAGAGGTAGTTCAACAATGAAACATCCAGTTTCATCTATTTTAGTAGTTTTGCTGAACCATGTCTCACATTCTCGCTGCTCTGGGGATAATGGAACATCAGCTATACCTTGTTTCACGTAAGCTTGCCCAGTATCTCTTAACGGTCACGTGACCTAATCACCTCTCATTGGTTGCTGTTGTGGTAATGACTGTCGTGCGCTAAAAATTAGTTCGTTATTTAACATGGTGATATATCATTATATGTTGGAAGAGAATTGTCAAATTTATATTTTCGTAACTGTTTTAATTAAATATATTACGCAACAGAGTTGATTTATCTGAAATGCATGTTAATTCTTAAACGAAGTAAAGAGGAGGTTCCTTTGCTCTCAAGCACATGGCACGATATCACGTGATTTAGCGGTAGTGGTGACATTTGCTTATATGACTTATCACTGACCTTGTTTTGAACTGGATTAGTCATGCATCGCCATTCGAGAGTGCGGGAGCTAAATTATTTTATTGATCATTTATTGCGCATGTATTTATTATATGTATAATGGCAGAGTCTACCGCCAGTTTTTCGCTGAAGTATCGCAAGGATAATTATTTACAAACAGGCGAAAAAAGAATTGTGTTGCATGTGTTTAATGCACTCACAGAGAAGAATCCGTCTTTGTCAGTGAGAGAAGTCAAACAGCTGTGCTCTGAAGTTACAGGTGTGAGTGTTAGATCCGTAGGAACATCGCGACATGAAATTGAGGAAACAGGAAAGCTTACCATTCCAGGCAAAAGCAGGAATAAACAAAAGTGCGTGCTCGGAGAAAATACGTGAAAAGTGTTGTGCGTCATCATGTGTGTAATTTTTCTTTAGAAACGAACTCCCTAACATAAGTAACATTTCGTCTGCTGTAAATGAGGATGCAGATTTACAAAATTTCAGCAGATTACTTATACAGCTGGGATTTGTGAATGAAAAAAGAGGCAAGAAAAATGTGCTAAAAGACAGAGGCGATATTGCTGTGTGGCGAAGACGCTATTTAAGGACAACCACACTGCACCGAGATACAAATCGCTAAATATACACTAAGAACACACGAAAAGTAAAGTATGGTGTGACACGACTTTTAAGACTGAAAGACAAGCATTTTTGAAAGGTATGTGTGCTGGTTTAAAAATCTCAGTGGAAAAGGCCAAAGGCCTTTCATTATAAACTCTTTCAGTTTCATTGCTCAGTCATTCTGTTTCAATTTGCTCAGTTCATTATAAACTTGTATTTTTGCATGCCTTCATATCCTTATTTGTATGATTTTTGTATGATTTTATTTATCTTCCCGGCAATTACTGCAGGTTTAAATGGACGGGAAGGCACCACCTATGGCCTATGACGCGAAAGCATTAGCTAATTAGGGCAAGGGGGAGGGTTGTTGAACGCGGAGTGATACATTTCAGCGAGGCAAGGTTATATGAAACAGAGATTAGTTCCTCAAGGCTCCAAAATTGTTGGATCTGAGCTTCAAAATTTTGTCTTGATCTGATGAAAAAGGAATGGTCTTCTGATTGTACGCCATTAGCTTGTGGAATACCTTGTGGATATTTCCCACTGAGGATCCATCCAAGGTGTGTGCTCTGTAGAACAGGATAGCCGGGACGAGTCCTTCTCTCAGGTATCATCAACTGGAGGAAAAACTGTGCTCCAATTAACAGATGTGCACACTGAGGAAGGTAGAAATGAGGATCTGCTAGGATTATGTCATCTGGAACATTCCACTTCTCGTGATTGATAGTTGCAGTGGGAATATTACCTGTAATCTTCGGAAGCACTATACAATCCATGTTAAAATGGTAGTTGTTGACTGTAGAGTGAATATTGACATTTACTAAGGAATCAGCTTGAGATGATAGTTCTCCGAATGCCTGTCGAGAAATTGTTGAAGTTAGCCATCACACACCTTGTTCTTTCTTCGGAAGATAGCTTATGGAAGTCTTGACATTTGTACAGCTGATGTTCTTGTGAACAGACAGCACCGCTCTGTAACTGTGACGTACGAATGCTGAGTCAATGGTCGTTGTTTAGTTTTGCAAACCTGACCCTGACCTTGACCTTGACCCTGTTTGGAAACCTGAGTTGAATCGCAAAGTTGTAGTGTTTGGCAGTATTTTTCAAAGACTCAAATTACTTGTTTGAATTCCACAGAATCTAAATGTGAATGAGCTGTCTCAAATTTTAGTCTTAACTCTATATCACGTCTGGATAGCAAGAGTTCACACTAAAGAAGATCCAGAATGCTAGGCTGAATATTAAGAGCTTCAAGTGCATCTACACTACCTTGAAATATATTAATCAACTGCCGAATTTCTACCTCCGTTGAACCTAACTTGACAGGACGTTCTAGTATCTGTTTAATATATTCTGCTACTATTATAATTTTAAAGAAGACATTGTCAAGTTATTAAAAGTGAGATATCTTTTGTATAGAAAATGAGTAGTTGTCAAACAGTTTTTGAGATTACTCACTCAGTGAGTAATCTCAAAAACTGTTTGACAACTACTCATTTTCTATACTGCTACTATTAGTTTTGGAGAATGATATCTGCTAACAAGGACATTGTACGCCACTGTAAAATTACTATCTGATATGCTTATATTGCTAACAGCATCCCTTGCTTCTCCTTTAAGAGATGAGAGAAGATAATGAAATCTTTCAATGTTTGAAAGCTCGTTATTTATGATTAGATTTTCGAAGGTATCCTTAAAATGCAACCACGTAGTCAAGATTCCGTCAAAGGTAGGAAGGTTGATTTTAGGGAGTTTTATATTTATAACCATATTATGTGATGACTGAGATGCTACTTCATTAACCAACTGTAGACCGTTTGTATCCGTGGCACTTCGTAGCTTCGATTCCAGTAGGTCAACAGCATCTTCGAAGTCTTGCTGGTAGTTGGCGTGAGCTTCGTGGTCATCATAATTTACTTCTAGCTCGTTCTGAATTTGTTTGAATTCTTCACTTATTGCGAGTAATCTATTTAGCTTGACTTGCAAGAGGTAGTTGTCAGAACTGTTCGCTTCGGAATCTACAAATGTTTGTAGACACATCAAGCCGGCTTTGAGAGCAGCTCTCCTTTTAATTAACTTCTGCTTTTCCATGTCGTTCATTGTACTTTTAAAATGGCAATGATAACAGTGAGTTATTAACAAGATTTTGCTAGCTAATGCCTTAGGATTTACAACGAGTTGCTATGGCTCGCACAATGTCAATTCCTAGTGTTGTGTAATTGTTACCATAGAATAACTTAAGCAACTTGTAGCCTTTATATTGTGATTTATGAACCGCTGTAATCTGCCTTATAAGTTATTCCTTCACGCATGTATAGCAATGAACATGCAATTCATGTAATTTTCAAAGCGTATTACGTTATTTCACGTTATATCTGATGCCAGTTATTTGTTTTGATGCATGGCTTGCAAAACGACAAACTTAAAGCCTTATATAGCACTTCATAACAAATAATATAGCTTGTTACGCAAATCTATTACCTTAATTTAGTGCTGGTTTTTTATGTGCGCAAGGAGATTGCATCCGGCCCAGAGGACCAAAAATGTAGGAATTACTGTTCACAAGATATGAAGTAAACATCGTTTTCCATATTTGAGTTTGATTTATGAGTCACTTTGTTTACACTCAAACTTCACTTTCTTGTTGTTGTTTAATTGAAACGTTTTCAAGATCATTCGATCTCATCCTCAGCTGTTTGGTGACTAAATGAACCTTCCTCCTCTTCCACTATTACGGAGCTCCGATCACTCTGCCATCTGGTGTTAGGGGCACTAAGTTTTAATACTTCATTTAATGCCGGGATTTCAAAATTTATAACTTTATCACGGTTTTTGTTTATGAATATTTTTTCCCAAATATCCAATTCTATGGGTGCACTTAAAGATTTTAACAGTTTAATGTTGTGGCCAATGTTGTGGTTTTCTGTCCAAAAATGGTGTGAAACTGCCATGGTGTGAAACTGAGTAATGGCTAAACCACTAAGAGAGAGACAAATAGATACTGCAAAAAGACATGTATCTCTTTAAGGCACAATTTACCTAAAATAACTTTTTTTTTTTTGGCATCAGGAATTTCCAAGATATGCATCATTACTGGTTTGTATTTTTTAATACTTCTGTAATTTTTAGTGCTGTTACTATTCAGTGGTTTCTGGCAATGCAATGCGAAGATATAGAATTTCAAGGTCAGTATGTAGAGATCAGGTTTTAGTCATTTTACTATTGTTATTTCTTTTGTATCTATAATGAAATGTGTTATGAAGCTATTTATGAAAACATTTATTTCAATTATATTGAAGTAGACAGGAGAACAAGCTTTTGCAAGGAGAGATTGTAGGCGCTGTATAAAAATAAATCATGGAGTAGAGAAAGTCATATGAATTTAGTACACAAATATTCTTTTTAGTTTTCAACCAATATTTATGGTTTTTCTTTATGCTTATAAACCCCTTAAAAATATTATGTATGTCAGTCTAATAAGTTAAGATCAAAGAAAACAACATAAGGGAAACAGAGAATATGTTGACTAAGGAATGACACATTAAAGAACATTATCATCCAGATTATTCTTTGAAAGTACATCTTACTTGATTTCAATCACTGCAGCTCATGAATACAAGTTCAATCTCTATTTCAAGGACTATAAAGAACAAAGGAAATGTAATTTCTTTATGGAGTTATTAGTTGTTCACATGAACTCAATTATTGCAATTCAAAGTTATAATGAACATAAATATAAGTTTACTATTTCAATGTATTGGAAAAAATAAATCTTGAATACCCAGTTGCTGTAGTCATAACCATCACTAGATGCTTCCCAACACACGAAAGATGAGATTTTGAGCTGCTGCACTGCAACACTAATGGCAAGCGACACTCCATCTTGTCCAGTGCACTTTGTCGATATTGTGGCTCTACACTGCTTATCATTACTGCTTCCTCCATTACATAACCAACCAAGGCCAAGACCTATTAAAGGTTTCATTCATATTAAAACTATGTAAAATAAAATTATGCTGGAATCAAGCTGAGCTGAAGGTATATCTCTTATAGATGTGAAATTTTAATTTTATAGGAGAGAAGAAACATTAAAAATTACTGATAATTCATATACTATTGTTATGCATTGCAATCTATTGACATTTCAATACAGTATGTTATATACATATGTGTATATTTACTATCTCTACTGCTTACCTATAGAAAAGAGATAAATTTTTATATTCC